>CAAKHC010004223.1:63595-79301 GCA_901007825.1 Macroramphosus scolopax | reverse complement strand
GGGGGGGGGGGGGGGGGGGGGCTAGAGCTTTACTGAGGGATGAGCAATAATGAGGAAAAGAAAGTTCCAAACTTTAACGATCCCTTCATATAATAAGATGTCCTGCTCCATGTCTGACTTGGTGCTGGTCGACTCTCAGCAAGGATGCAACAGGAGGCAGGTATCAGTGAACCTCAGTTATGACAGCTGACGGGGTTATTGCCAATTACACCAGCTGTGTCCATGTGCCTGTTTGGCTGACAGGGGGTGGAGGGGGGGGCTACGGGAGGACAGCTGAGCCTCTGCCACAGGAGGTGACAAAGAGACAGTTGCAGTCGAGCAGTCTTATTGGAAAAACTTTCTCCTCGTGACCCCCCCGGAGGTGAAAAACAACCCAGAGAAGCCTACCAAGAGGAAAACAAGGATTCAGAAACTGAGCCCCGGCAGCTGAGAACATAAAACCGAGGAGTGTGTTGTTGGAATACTAAGCGACCCACTGACGGTTTTAATGAAGCAGGCAGTAGAACAATAATTACACTTCCTCCGTGTCAGAAGTGTGTAAACACAAAACATCATCTCAGAGAGACACTGAGGTCGAACTGCTGCCTCCTCGGTGTGATGGGAGTGTAACATATAAGGGGATATGATCCTGCAGCGCAGCGGCTGTCTGGTACTTTACTGATCCAGGAACTCTCCTCTGTGTGGTCTTTTTCGGTGCACAGGTGAGAGGTGCATTAAAACAAAGCAACGCAAAGACAGCTGTTCCTATTTTAGGTTGATATTTGGGTCCTCAGACGTGGAGCTGCAAATAGCTGCTGAAAGTCACGTCTGTTCCCCGGCACTGAGTCTGCATCCTTGATGATCCTCCCGATGCAGCCAATGTGCACGAATACAAATAAACTAAACAGAAATAGAGTAAATAAATGTTAAAATTACTCCAAACAGAAACACTGTGAAATAGATGGATGGCCCAAGTCGGCTGGCTCATTATTTAGAGCTCTAACTGTGAATCTAACTATAAACCGAGGATCCTCCGTCCGTCTGTCTGTCCTTCCTACACCTCAAGAACCGGCCATTCCGATCGACTTTATACTTGGCCTTCCCGTCTCTGAGGACCCGAGGGAGTGCGGTGCCGAGGGTGAGGGTGCTTGGATGATAAATGTTAAAGATATCAAAGGAAAATATTTAGTTGCGTCTGCAATATTGTGGTCGAAAAACATGGTTGTACTGGATCTGCATCTGCATCTGCAGACGCATGGTTGCAACATACGACAGCCAATCACGTGTCTTCAGATCATCCACATGATTTCACTTCATCAGCTTCATCTATTATACTTTGTGTGTCGTTCTGTCATATTCAGGGTATGAATTCTTGAGTAGACTTAATTCTGATCAGTCCAAGCAGAAGAACCCCTCCAGACCTCCCTGAGATGTCGTGTTCATGACGACAGATGTTCCAAAGACCGAATGCATCAAAGGAGGTCGGGAGTAAAGAGTTTAACTGCAGGAGTGAACACAGCGTTGACACCTTATTAGAAACCAGCCGGCCTCGCCATCGTTCTGTTTGGAGAACAAACAAATAAAGGAGCACCTCTTTGTTCCCTCTCTGCTCTGCCGGATCAACAGTTAATTCTGACCCAGAGTGACTGCTGGCTGCAAGTGACAGCAGTGAATTAATGATTCATTACGCCCAGTGTAAGCAAACAGCGAGCTAGTGATGGAGGGAAATGGATTTCACACATGCAGCGAACGCCAACCAACACATACCTTCAGTAATTAGACAAATATTCAAGTGCCCCTTTTAGAAGATGTAGAAAGCTCTGGTTTGTAAATCCTCATGACAGGAACACAGGTCATCAGAACATCTGAAAGCTTCATTGTGAGGGTGATGTATTGCTCCCTCAGCCTCGGGCTCTCTAAACTAATTCCTATTTGCTTTTCGTTCAGGTCAATCACTTGAGTGCGGGCGGCGTCGCCACCTGCTCCGAGGAACAAAATGAAGCGGAACTGTAAGAAACAAAGTTAGGACCTGTGGAGAATCACAGAACGACCCGACGCTTGTTTCCCCGACGACGCGCTCTGAGACAGTTAGTGTGTCACCAAACACTTCATGGCTTCGTTTGTAAATTGTTAATCTGTGGCGGTGCCCACCTGCACCGCTACCAACCTCCCAATCTCCAGCCAAGCATCACAGATTAGACGCTTGCCTCTTTTCTATTTTAGGGAGAGTGTTGCTCAAGTTCTCAAACGTTATATCATCCTCTCCTCCCTCCTTTTCATGTTCCGCCTTTCCTCTCTAACTTGTCATGTTTCAAAGGAAAAGTAACTTCAAGAACTCCAGTTTAACCCTCCGTACTCTGTTCGTGAGCTCCTCTTCCACTTTTCATGTGATTCTGTCGTACATTCATGATTGTGTGTTTTCATCTTGATTTCGTAAATGTCATCCTCAGCTCCTCTGTTATTATTGACAGTGTACACAAAAGGACCTTCTGGGAGATAATTGGAGCCATTATAACTGATCCCGCTGCCGTTAGAGCACAACAACATTCATTCTGTTGCACTGGCTTCAACATTATTATAGTTGTTGCTATTTTCCAACCAGAATTAGACATTTTCTCCTGTTGGACCAACAGTGGGACAAATCAATGCTATTTTCTTTTCTTTGTCGCTGTTGTTTGATTATAAAAAAGGGGCATTATGTGAATGATTTAAAGGGTTAAACTCCTGAAAATAAACGAGTCTTTGGTGGTGATGATGAGGATTGCAGTTCCTGGAAAGATGTAACAATAAAATGTTTTCTTGCACCAAGATGGTTCAAGAAAGGAGAAATGATATTAATATGTAATATCTGATATCAGTTTGAGTCCCATCCCTTCAGGATGTTGGAGCCTGTAAACCTCCACTGAGACTTTGTTTATTACATTTCTTAACACCAGTGTGGCGCCGAAGCTTCAACATTTAAATGACAGGACGTGTCAGCAGGTCACATATGGAGCCGCTGATGTCTGGTGGTCTTACGAATGTACAGCAGCAAACCATCTCCATGTTTGATGCTGATGGATGAGGCCGGAGCAGACAGCCGGCGACCCGGCTGTGTGGACAGGCCTCGTGCCAGGTCGAGCTCCGTCCTGTCACTCCCACTGACGGATCGGTCACGCCGACGTGGAACACGCCCGAACAAACACAACGACAAGGCCCCGTGACGGGAGTCTATCCTTTCCTGGAGGTAACCAGATCCGAGATGTGCGGGCGTCTTGTCTTTAAGCAAATCAAACAGAAAGTAGAAGACAGAATAAATGTTTAAATTTGAAGAATCCCTGAACAGAAACGACTCCCCACCAGCTGTGAGTAAATAAATTCAGGAGTCAATATCAAGACATTCTGCAGAATTATGCAGCGATCAGAAGGATCTTACAAGGGAATAGATTTTCTGTCAAAAGCCTCCAAACGCCCCCAAAAGCACGCAGAAGTAGCATAAGAAGTAAGTCAAAAAAGGAGAATTGGATTTACTAAAACCCGAAGAAACGCCTGGACAGTGTTGCATTGTTTCCAATTCTGAGCTTGTTCTTTCCTTCATGTGTTATACATGATTTTATGCCTTCGTGTTAACGGGGAAAGAAAAGTTTTTTCTCTGTTAAAACTTTTATTTCGAGGTTTCGGACCTCCGTGCATTC
Organism: Macroramphosus scolopax; assembly: GCA_901007825.1. NCBI lineage: Eukaryota > Metazoa > Chordata > Actinopteri > Syngnathiformes > Centriscidae > Macroramphosus > Macroramphosus scolopax. The sequence continues at coordinate 75,648 of CAAKHC010004223.1, read as the reverse complement.
ATCTGCTATCCTACAGTTCCTCTAATCCTGAGCAGCGTCCTCTGCTCCTTTGAGATGGATGGGCCCTCTCCTCCACCATCCTCTGGTAATTCACTGAAAACAACACATTATTGATGATCTCCTGACGTCGTGCTCTCAGGCTCTGGCTCCTCTTTGTTCCTTCCTCTTTGCCGGGGCATGTTTACTTAACCACTTTATAAATTGTCCGGATTAATCCCAGTAAAGCTCTTTGAATTAATCTCATTAAACATCCTTTGCAACAGTATGCAGTCATCCGCTTCATTTTCCTTAATCTCATATGATGATAGTCTCATCCTGCTTAATCCTCCGCTGCTCAGAAAGCCACCGGGGGAGCCGGATAACCCTGCGACCTCTCTGTCGCCTCTTTGTTTATTATTTTGGATGTAGGACGTCAGGATCTAAGGTCAGATAATGAGTTAACAAATACAGATGCTTTTGGAGAGCGAATGAAAGTCTGTGTCATTCCCCCAGTTTGTGACCTCTTTCGTTGTATCTGGGTTTTGGCAGCAGCTTCTGGAGTAGGACGATATATCATAATCAGGATGTGGCAGAGGTTATTTACATTGTTCACAACCCAGTGTTTGGTTTCCCTCTTCATTCCATGGTTACTTTCCAAGCTCTAAAATTAAGTAGATCACCGCCAAACGTAGGTGTTGGATTGCCTGTGGCTTCGTGGACTCGGTCGTTCAGACTCCTTGGCAGCTGTGCGCGATGCTTTGTCACTGAAAATACCTTGACTCATATGTTGTGAATGTTTTTGCAGCATCAGGTGTCTCAGCCGAAGTCTTTAAAAGAGCCTTTGAACGATACGGTTGTCAGTTGAATAGACCGGACAGATGCTCCAGCTGTTTGTTTACAGGACAACATGATGCACACATCTCACCTCGGACAGGGTGACGTTCTTCACCACCGTCCAAGAAGTTTCTTTCACCCACAATACACTGCTCCCCTTGTAGTCTGCTTCATCGATGCTGTTAGCAACTAAGTCCAGTGTGGTTGTGTAATGTTAGCAAAGGGTTAATATGCAGGACATTCACTGCAGAGGTGGGTTTGAATCCCACTGGATTTCCTAATGTAGCCAACCTGAAGTAATTAGGTTTCTCCAATGTAAGAAAATAAGTTGCATGGACTTAAAAAATTCAGGTTAAATTGGAAAAACTACCCATTATTTTGACCCAGCAGAACCCCAAACATCCACCCACGGCTGTGATGAGGGTGGTCTGAGCAGGCTGCAGCACACAGGCACAATGTTAGGCCAGAACGTCTGGTAAGTCTCAACCGTGCCTCCCGATCAGGTTGAAAACATGGTCGGGGCTGCCAGCTCTGCTGCTGCGTGTGAATGCAGCCGACCGTGTCCTTTGTCCCGCTTGTTTGCCACTTTCATCCGAAGACATTTAAACGGCGCCAGGATTGCAGAATGTATAAATCAAGCCGAGTAAAACATTGATGAGTAATACGCCACCTCAAACCGCCGCGTGTTGACTGTATACGCACAGAATATGTCCAGCTTAAGTTAAGATTACATTTCAAAGAAACACACAGGGCAGCAAGCCAATAAACACTTTCCCTTTTTTTTTTTTTATCAACATAGCCCTGCCAAAAACCTTTGCATGGAGGCAAGCCAGGCCATTCCATCCACCCTCTATTGCTTCTGGCCCTGCTCTTCATCCCAATGACACCACTAAAACCAATGCTCCTTGTCCGCGTCGTCCTTTAACAAGCTCCTCTTATTCCTGTAACACCACATCTGTGGTCCTGCGCTGATTCGGAAATGAGGAGCAAAGCCACAAAATATTAGACGTTATAAAAAGCTGATCGATAAGTCTTGTGCCCAGTGGTAGTTACAAAAACAACGTACCCCAGTGACTCATCGTACTGGACCTTCATGGCAGGCCAAGTTATCCCTGAGGAAGTGTTGATGGTCCAGGAGGAGACATCTGTCCCATCCTCATCATGACAGGACGCATCACAATTTTACTATTATTGATCGTAGCCCGATGTTACGAATCACTGGGAGACATCGGAAGTCTTCAGGCTGCTCGGTGCATGTTGTTGGATTAAAACGTGATTTACATAAGTGAGATCGTCTTGAGACTTTCACTTTCAAACTTTAGAGGAATCCAAAAGATCTTCTCATTAAACGCCTAATTAATCCTGATTGGTGCAACCACTCCAACAAACCTCCCACCTGAGAACACGGCACCTTAATCCTCCTCAATCTCTACTTCTAGAATGTCGTATTGCCTAATTAAACAATCCCAAAGGTGTATTTCGTCTATGTAACAGCTCTATAATGAATATTGCCTTGTATATGTGTTAGTATATACGCCAGCACATGAAAGGAGTGAATATCTAACTGGTTCGGTTTAGTCATAAAGGCAAGATATTTCAATTTGTGCGATCTTTCATGAGATTCACTTCCTCCCTCTTGTTGTGATGAGGCTGTTGCCTGCTTGTTTCACTAATATGAAACACTTCCAATCCCCACAGGAACACAGCACATCTTACTAAGTCTGACTCACCCCGTCCAATAAGAGGAAACCTGCTGTGCTCAGGAACCAAACACTTCTCACACCGCAACCCCGGCTGAAGACAGCAAATTGGGATGAAATTATTTCCACACACTCCTGGTGCCTCGGACTCAAGTTAAATGTCAGCAGAGGATTTGATTCACTGGCCCGGGGCTGTGGGTGTTGTTGACTTGGATTCATTTTCCTCTACACTGTTTAGCCAGAGGGCTCCTCTCTACATCTTCAACTTCTACGACTACCAGTGTCTTTTTTAAAATGTCAAACCCCGGGAAGGGAAACTCAAAGACAGGTGATGGTTTGAACTGCTAAAAGGAAGGAGGGAAAACTGACACACCGGCTACTGAACTGCTGAAGGACGTCGAGCCGTCCGTCTGAATTGACTTTAAACAATAGTGGTGGGAATGTGCAGGTGGAACAGTCGTGAAGCTTCAGCCATCATTAAGAGCGATGTTAGACCAAACAAACGAGGGCCAGTCCGATGAATAACGATAACCAGCTGTGTAAATACTAACTGCTCTCCAACTTAATGATGGAGATGTGACCCCTGAAGCACGACTGCAACATGCACTCAAATGGTATTAAATTCAACGCACCTCTTCAGCCTCGCTGCTACACAGTGTGCTTTATTTCTACTGCATTTATCTTGGTTGCAGTATTCCTTTAATCCTTTCTATCACTATTATTACTTGTATTATTTTAAACCCTATTTAGCTATTTCAACTCTTATGTTCAGCACCTGGAGTTGCACTTGACGTGTAACTTGTGCTGTGTGTGACAACTTACGTTGAAATGTTTATTGAAGTAGGAGAACATGGTTACAGTTCGGCGTCCAGGCTGCGACCTCATCACTCCCTGCATGTGTTCACAGTGATGAGTAAATATCTTAGACCCCCCCTCTATTGGAGCCTACAGGTGGATGCTGGGGTGGAAGTGGAGCTGAGAGATGAGGCAGTGATGCTGCTACAGGGTGGCATAGACGTTGACAGGCAGAGGGAGAGATGGGAAACCCTACAGTTTAAATAGACCCTGGGAGACTGTGATTGGTTGATGACATGCAGAGGGGCGTGTCACATCTCTCGCAGGCGTCGCTCCATTTGAAGATTTTTGTTGTCTTTGTGGTTCAGTAAAGTGTGGATACGTTAACCACGGTGAGCCCAGTGAGCCTGTTGCAAAGAGAGTGATGTTGTTGCTAAACAGACTTTCAATAGCTGTTGTTTAAACGTGTGTGTGTGATGTCACTCGCTGCACAAACTTTAATGGTTACACAGTGCAGTGTAGGCTGTTATGGCTGACGCAGGTTGGATTCTAAACTTCATAAAGAAGAACTGAGGCTGGTCAACAGTGGCAGACAGTTGTGGAGGACTTATAACCGGCATGGCCGCCTGACGTTAGCATGACATAATCAATTCAATTAAGGAGTTATTAAGTCAAATCGTGCACCATCAAGCTACGCTAATTGGCAATCGATAAAACTCTACTTCGGTAGATTGTATCATCCGGCTATGCGCACACGTACATGCACACGCACACACACACTGAGGCAGACGTTCTTCCACAGAAGACGGGGTTGGATTTCACAGTGCAGGTGTCACTTTGAAAACCACAGACGAACAGAGACGGTCAAAAGAAAGAATTCCAACGCACCTGCAAAAAGCTGTGAAAAGAAACATCAGACACAGGAGCCGAACGCAGCTGCAGAACGATAACGCCACTTCACACGCTGTGCAGCGACGCAGCTGCTTTGCACAGCAGCTTGGGCCCGATTCTTATCAAAAACACAGTCGGCAGCGGCTCAGCATTGAAATGACCTCTAACAGGTTGTCACAGGGGCCAAGCGGAGGAGCTCCAAATCCTCTTGAAGAGTCACCTGTTTAAAGTCCATCCTGAAGCACGGCACTGGGAAAATCAGAACAGAGTCCTTCATCCTTTGAGCTGCGTCCTGAGCTACGAGCCTCTCAGCAGACACTACGGCCAACACACTGAGTCGATCATGTGCCGTGTTTAGCTCCACAAGTGTACTCCTGGTTCGGTCTAATTTGGATCCAAAGCAGTGTTTTGCTCGTGTTGACAGGTGTTAAAGAAAGGAGAATAAAAGAAAATCTGTCATTCTGAATTATGGAGCCGCGTTAAAGGAAGATGCAGAGCAGACGCGTTGCCTGATGACTCACAATAAGCAGCCGTGTGCAGTAAATGTGACTGAACCAGCTGGACCATCAATACTTCTTGTAATCGGATCATTGTTCTTCCATGTGACACGCTCTTTACTGCTGAAGAAAACAGGAACAAACAAGCAGCAACAGATAAATCAAACACAAAGTTCTTCGCCTCAGACGAACCCTCGGACGTGATAACAAGCTGGGTGCTTCATGCACCATCTGACTCTTGGCAGCGTTACAAAGAGCAAAGGGGACAGAAGCCAGAAACAACTGGAGGAAACAAAGAACAAACAAAGGTGCGTTTCTCTTTTGTAATGTGCCAAATGTGTAATTGGACTTTATACACTTTTAATTACGTTTTAAATTAGGAGACAGCAACCTAAACCGATAATCCAAGAAGCTAATGAGCCCTGAGCAGAGCGGTGTGTAATCAGATGCTTATCGGAAGCAGCGTTTTCCGTTGAACTAACAACAGATGCAGATCGGTCACAGGAAACCAACCTGACGAATTACAAATCATCTGTAATGAAGCTTCGTGTGCCGCCTGGCAGGTGGGACAGTGATCTGCCGAGCCCTTCTGTCGGGTATGAAAGCGTCGGTTTAATGTCGTTGTTCAGAAACATTCAATCAAATATCCTGCCAGACGACGTGTTTGATGACTGGATGCACGTCAGCACATTCTCAGCATTCATCCGGTTATCACACTGACGGCTCAACTCTTCACTAATATCACCTCTGTGGAAATAAAAGCAGATAATAAATGCTGCATTTTTTGGGGGGGAGGTGAACAAAGCAGACGTGGTCTTCGGAGAGCTCAGCGATCAATAACGTTCTGAAGGCTGGACTGTTATTACACCATACCAAGAATGTTTATCTAGAAAGGGAAAAGAGGAACTGAGCCGTGACGGTTGATGACACTGTGTGTAAACTCTGAGGGATTCAATATTGATTTTCTTTTTAAATATTTTATGAACCGACTTGATTGTTCTGTTGTTTCTATTTTCCCTCTGGTGGCTTCTGTTTGTTCCCTCTACCTCATCCAGAGGTGGTTCATCAATATTCACTAGGTCCCATACTGATCTTGAATATCGGTCCAATATGGAGGCAAATGTCTTTGTATTGTTTTCTATTGTATTTCAATTTGATGAGGAAATACTAAGTTGATTCATGTATTTGTTACACTTTGTTTGACGCTGGTGGTAAAGTAATGTTGAATTCTTACACGTTAAAGATCTCCGTCTCTTCCTCACTAGCATCACTTTGAGCTGCTACAAAGATATTCATTTCAATCAGTTGGCTGCGGTGGTGTATCGACCGCAGCCGACCTCTGACGCCTCTTGTAGCAGTGTAGCGATTCAAAACAACGGAGGACTTTTATCGTGAGTTTATAGCCGTTCCTTTGACCACTCGGTCGCAGGTGCGGAGCCGGCCCGCTGCTTTATCAATCAATATCAGGCAGTGCATCAGTTTAAAGACACGCCTTCAATTCGGCTGCCCTGTTGTCATGGGACTGAAAGGTTAAGTCACGCTGGGCTGACGCGCCGAGCCAAGTTAACCCGTTTGTCAGCTTATTAATTGAACCCTAGTATTGGATCCGTACTCTGTATCGGACACCACCCAAAGTACCGGTAGGACTGATACCTGGTTGTGTGGGTGCATCTTTGATATTCACAGGTAACGAGCTGCAGCATTCACATGACTGCGTTGTGAATATTTCAAACTGCACTTATTCATTTGCATCTGAAATATGTATGAGTGTGTATAGAGTGAAGTCTTCTTAGAGATGTGTCGTTTGCTCCAGAGCTGCCTGGCGGCGATTTTAATAGATCGAAATCAAATACCTTGCGTGGGGGGGGTTCCATTAACAAATCAATCTTTAATATGATCAATATTCTGTGCAACTAAATTAGCTCAGAATAATGAACAAGGCATCAACATCAGTCCAACATGTGGCTGTTGTGAGGCTGGTCCCTAATTTCTCTGTTTTTCAGTGTGTTACATCACAACTCTGAAACACTCCTCGGCTCCGCAGTAACGAGCGTCTTCACGCTGGGCTGCTAGTTTGTTTGTTTGACTTACGGGATATATATTTTACCAGCGCTCTGTCATTCCCTGCTGCTCCTACCGGCGGCTCGCTCTCACACTGTGTACAGTACAGCGTTCGTTTACCTTGAATCCATCCCTGCGGACCTCCATGAAACAATGAGGTAGGGCGATGTGTTATTGATTACAGACGGAGCAGACATGAAAAGAGCACTCTGATATTAGAAATTAATCTGAATCCCCCCCCCCGGGTGAAGTTTTTCTTTGTGGAGGCAGCGGCAGTAAAGAGAGAAAGGGCAATGGCACATGACAGAGGGAGAAAGGATTCAAATCTAGACAGAGGAGAGAGCAGAGAGCAGAGCAGAGACGGTTAAGAGAAATAAAGGCAAGAAATAAAAAAGTAAATCAAAAGATTACTGGTGCATGCAGTGAATGGAAACACTGGTGTGGTTGGCAGCTCTGCCTGCTGGCTCTCAGTCGGATAAGCAAGGCACTGCCATGTAGGAGAAAAGAAATGTGTGTGCCAAATCTACACAAACATTTGTTATGCACACTGAGTCCAATGCATAATTCAATTTCGGGCTTGTTTCAGCCGATCTTGGAACGGAGACGACGACAGGGTGAGTTTCATCATTACATCCAGTACGGGGGGGGCGAGGATCGAGAATTCTGATCGATGCTGAAACTATTTGTGAGACTGTTGATGGATCTGACTTCTCACCTATTTGGTGGAAGGACGATAATAAGATCTCAATGCAGCATAATGTCTCTCTGTCCAGCAGCAGCAGCTTCTCCGCCACAGCAGTATCGATGCCTTTATTTTTTTAATTATGTGACATCAACGTGAACCCAAAACTGACCACAGAATGTCACCGTCCAAAGGCATTTGATTGGTGAAGGATTCAATGCAAACATTTCCTGCCCGCCGGCTCTAACAAGCACCTGCTGGATTCGTTCAACAGCACGAGGAACCGACGACCATAACATTTTTCTAACCTCCGCTCTGCTTGTATAAATCAGCCTTCCCCGTACGTGACCTTTGAGCTATACCGCACTTGTATTATCTGGATTTGTGTGCGTATAGCTGTGAGCTAAACATACATAATATCCTTAGGTAAACAAGGCGCCGTGTTTGTTAACCATGCTGCCGTCAATAAGGGACAGTTCAGGCGAAAGCTACCAGGGAAGGTCAGCGACTGCCAGTATCAGGCCATTAATGCAAAGTAATATACCCGTGAGGAAGTCAATAACAAGTTAATCAACATTAATCGTGGATATCATTCTGATTAAACTCCTTAATAATCCACTGGCGCTCAGCAGATGCTCGGCGGAGTCACTAATGCCTACAGAGTGTCTTCTGGGTCTGCACCCGTCTACTTGACCCCAATCATACAGGCTCCTTCCCGGCCACTGCGTTCCTCCGAGGGACGTCATCTGGCACCGCCGTGCCCTCACGCACGGCCGTCTCAGGCCACACGTGATGGCCTGAACAAGCTACCGATTGCTATCAGAGCAGAGGGATAACATCTTTAACTACTAGAATTTCTCAGACTGACAACACCTCCTCTTCTAACACCCGAACATGCTCAGCTCACACTTGCTCTGCACTTCCTTAGCTGAGTTCCTCGCACGTATTGCTTGATCCAAGGTCTCCTTCTGTACTGAAGCTTCAGTGTTCGTCAATAAAAGTGTTGAGTCGATGTTATGTCATGTTATGAACGTGGTACAATAGGACACATAAGGCTTTGCTATAATGACGATGTCAGACAGGACAAACAGGGAGCGGGTGCGGTGCACGGCTGTTTATGACGGGAGGATGAGCAGACACTGACAGGTGCCTATCAGCTGCAGTAAATGAATCCATGCTATTGTTTTGGAGTAAATGAGCTGAGATAGAAAAGTTCTCCGCTCCCATCTAAAGATAGACACAGAGCTCTGCTTCGTTGGGGTCTGCGTGGCTGTGAAAGTGGATTAAACAGGCCTCAACATCAAGACGAGCTCTAATGAAACCCAATGGGGGAGTTAGCCCGTCTGTTTGGCCAGCTGACTCCTGTAAAATACCCATCAGTGTCTCCTGTTGCCGGCTCTAAAAGCAGTCGAGTGGTGCCAGCCAGCGTTGGCTGTGGACCTCGGGGTGTTGGTGCATGTTGCTTTTGTTTGAATCACACAGCAGCCTCATTCAAGTGTCTGGAATCAAACCACCCAAACAATATCATCTGTATTCATATCTGTGTTTTACAATGTGTAATCTGTGGGAATGTACGCAGAGAGTTTCGGATGAGAGGTCTGATCGTGCTTTCAGACAACTGGGAGATGTTTTCCACGTGAGAACGTCCAACAGATTTACACAGACAACATGGTCGCCTCCGAGAAATCCGCTCCTCTTTCACAAGACATGAAGCTCAGGAGCAGCTACGTGACAAAGACAAATGAAAGTGAACTGTAAGGTATCGTTTGGAATCACAGTCACCTTCGTTAATGATCCGTGACTTGAGTCAACACTGAAGTGATGAAGTGACGCGCTCGGTGTTCGGGTCGGGTGCACGTCTTGTGTTTCACCACAAACACACCGCCATGTCGGGTGACGACGGACCTGCTTCTCGCTCGGTGTTCCAAGTTCAACAGACCTTCAGTTTCCTGGAGGTTTCCAGCTTCTCAGTTGAACCCATCAGGACGCCGCTCTGATGTTTGTACTGTAAATAAGAAGCTGCAGCTACTTTATAATGAGGTTTAAAGGCTGATTTGATAGTTTTGACAGAGCCAAGGGAGCCAGTCTTGATACATCAGCTTCATATTCAGTTTAAAGAAACTCTACTCTTCTTAACTCTCATCAAGAAAGCAAACATTTATTTCTTACATGAAGTGAATTGTAAGGAAACGGCTTGACTTGAAGTTCCAGTAAAGGTTATGTAAAGCGTCCGCCTGCTGCATGAGTCTCTCCAAATGAAACCTTGCACTTATTAACGGTGCATTATGTAGGAGCTTGGGTCCGATAGACACCCGCGTCCCCAGACAAGGATTGCCAATGGTGCACTATCATCCACCCACGGAGCATTTGGGGAAAGTCAGGATGATCAATATGGCAGTGGCACAAAACAAAACCATCTATAAAAGGGAGGAAAGCCAGAAAAATATCACTCAACCAGTATTGAGTGGGGTGCAAACGATACATCAAGCCATGAGCTCTATCGCTGTTCCCTTTGTCTCTCCTCCTGCCGTCTCCGCTGTGTCTCTCCCCTCAGCAGGCAATGGAAAGTCATCATGATCTAAACACATTCCTGCACCACCTTCAACAGACGAGCAGCCCGCTGTGCGTTTACCACGACTTGACTGCAGTGTTCCCTAACAATGTTGATGTATTGATACCAAAAACATGCTGGGTGTGTTGATATATGCAACATATTAATAAAAGTTAACTAAGGAGTTTGTGATTCATATATGCAGCTACTGTATTGTCAAACTCCGGCTGCGGTGATGAACGACTGCAGCCGTGCACTATACAAGGGAAATATTTGCACCATGGCACAGATGCCATTCCCTCTGCTCTTACTCATGATCAAACACAATGTCACAGAACCCCCAGGTCACCGAGAGGGAACATTCCTTCACATTGCCATCTATGGGCATCATAAATAAACAGACACCCCAATTCATGAAACCCATCCACTTGCCATGTAAGGATGCAATTATTATTTTCTTCTTCCATCTGAAGCGATGCAAAAACAAATCAGCTAAATATTAAACACAGAGGAGACTGTGGGGTTTTGCATTTGTTTCATTCACTTAAGAGGTTATCAAAGCAAGAGAAACATATTTTAATTCACTTTTCTTCGACAGAGAAGCTGCGTAGGATTAAAGGAAGGGAGGCATCTGAGGAAGACTGGGCAGGGATGCTGAGCCAGCCAGCCAGGCAGCGGAGGAAGAGCAGCACACACAAACTTTATCAATTAAATAAAAGCACATTTAACAGGAGCATGCACTCACACCCACATCCAGCCTCACATGCACACAAACATCACGTCTGCAACTTGTGTGCAGCGGCGAGAAGATGAGCAGATACATCCAAAACTTTTATTCTAAGTCTTATTCCCCACCTACCTCGTACGAATCACATACGGGGGGAACAAAACGGGTCAATCCAATCAAACCGGGTCCCTGTGAGGCGAGGCGGCAGTCCGGTGCGGTCACATTAGAGGCGCTAACGGCGGAGAGAGAGAGAGAGAGAAAGAGGCTCGACACCTTCCGCCGACTCCCAGCCGCAGATTGGAGGGAGACGCGAGGAGCACCGCGGGATCTCCGAGGGCGCGCGGGGAGTCGCTGAGTCAGGATTGGTCGGAGCGGCGGTGACGCGCCGGCAGGTGGCACAGCCGTCCAATCAGAGGTCCCGATCCGTTCATTGATAACCGGTCCGAGCCCTGAAACACCCCGGCAGGTACAAACACGGACTCCGAGGGAGTCATACAACACCTGCATGGTGGTGATGCTTCTTCCACAACGTGGTTGTCTTCCTGTCAAGAGGATCTGTTTTACTGTTTATAATAAAGAGCAGTCAACTCAATCAAGAATTACTGAGGTTATTTATTTCCCAAGTGCAGTCTGTTTCTAGAAAAGACTCCTTTCCCAATTTAAAATAAAAAACCTTGTTTTCTTCCCAGGAAAAAATATATTACCAGAGTTGGGACGAGTTACAGTTTTGAAAGCCACAAATCTTCACAAACAAGTCCAGTGTCAAGTCCGACAAGCAAGTCACAAGTCTGACACGTTAGTTTCAAGTCCTAAACAAGTCCTGATGTGTTCCTTACTAATATAATGCCTTTTTAATAGAAGCAGCTCTTATCTGACTCCACTTGTATGAGCTTTATGTAACATTTACCTGCAGTATCTTGTACAAATGTGCCATGGTATTCAGTATTTCAGCATCGCTGCTCTAGAATGACAATTTAAATGAGTCAAAACATACTTTTTTTTGGGATAATGAATTAGAAATTGCTAAACAAAAATCATGATCTAACTGCCAATAGGAACGAGGACTTCTCATAAAGAGAAGGAAGTTGAACAGGCGTGGAACAAAAAGACAGAAACAGATGAAAGTGCTGAAAAATCTCCAGCTTAGTTGTTTATGTGGAAAAGAACAAAGCGACAGGAAGCTGAGTGTGTGTGTGTGTGTGTGTGTGTGTGTGTGTGTGTGTGTGTGTGTGTGTGTGTGTGTATCAACATGATCGAAACCAGCACAGATGGTCAAACAGCCTCATTAAAACCTTCAGTCCCTGCTGGTCAATGAATGCGCTCTGCCCTCGATAGC
>CAAKHC010004223.1:47999-63575 GCA_901007825.1 Macroramphosus scolopax | reverse complement strand
CATTTCCTGTTCCTTGTGCACAGCCGATGTTTACATGAAAATTTGTAGAATGGTCGGAGAGGCGAGTTGGATATCGTGCTGACTTCCTCCAACATTTATATTACTCTCACGTTGAGTGTGTGTGTGAGTGTGTGTGTGTGTGTGTGCGCTCCCACCAGCAGCTGCCTGCATCCTGTGTGTGTCGCTCTCCCCATCTGTTTTGCTGGTGTATATGTGTGACTGTAGAATTACATGATGTGGCGTCTGCTGCGTGGAGACGAGAGAGATGGCTCCAACAGTTGCTGATCGGGTTAGGCTAATGCTCCCGAGTTCACAGTGAGTGTGCTGCGTCCTCTCCTGTTTGTTCTGATGTGAGCTCACAGGAGAGTACATAAGAGATACATAAATCAATGTAGAATGAGGACAAATATTGACTCAAGAGGCAATTTATTTCATTTCATTGTTGACTACACCCAAGCTGGTTGAGTAAACTCTGCAAATGAAGGCTGCCAATGACATCTGGGACAGCCGGGGCAAACTAAAGCACTGTATTTTACACACAGTGGCAACACCGTGTTAGAGAATGTGTCATAAAACGGAGAGGCAGGATTCATTTTTCCAGTCAAATGGTAAAGAGATCCCAGTTAGTAGTTCTGGACCAGCACACCTGCTATGTGGGACTCAGTAAACTCACAGCTCTGAGCGGAGCCTCAGCATTCACCTTCCTGCAATTTCACACTGTCTGATCCCTGAAGAAGTGCATGAACACACTGATAAGTGACTCCCTGCAGCCCACTGGTCCATAGACACCTCTCACTTCAGAACGGCCTCCTCCCTCCGCCCTCCCCTTTCTCACACAGTGTCAACAAAGTACCAGAGGACAAAGAAATAACGTGGAAACTGTTTGGAAATAAGTTTTTACCTTCCTAAAACCGAAATCCTTTTTCCACTCTGGTGAAACATTTCATGGTTCTGGAGACAATAAGAGCCGAACCGCCTCGAGCAACACCGTCAACAAGGGCAAACACAACCTGGTAAACAGGAGAAGAGAAGCTTTACCCACGAAATGTTACTGAAGGAAACAAGGCGTTTTACTTCTTCTGAAGTAAATCATTTTCGAATAGAAGATAAATCCACATGGCAAGACTGTTGGAAACAAGTAAAGATTCACCATGGAGTTCATCTGTGACCTCATATTCACCATGTTATTTATGGTGAGCAGACTTACTTTAGATGATTACTTTAAAAGGAATGACGTCATCACTACAAGTGTTCTGGTTTCATCTGAGTCTGGGTCTGGTCTGTCCTGGTCTGTCCTGGTCTGTTCTTCCCTGTGCTGCACCCTCATCCGATCAACAACGATCAACATGTATGACAACAGAACTTCTGCCATGTAACATCTCTCTAAGACTGTGAGCTTCTTTGTATTTGTGTGTCTGGAGCAGCATTTGATGGAGAGATAATAAAAAACTAAGAGTAGGTTTGACCAGACAAAAGAGCCGTACGATGACTGAGGCTGTTTCATGTGAATGACTTTCCCCTGATTGGTGCTCATGATAACAAGAGATACGTTGCAGGGAACCGTTGAGCACCGTGCTGCAAATCATGACACATTCTAGACACCACAGACGAGGTTACCCGGGGGTCGAAGATCTGTCACTCAACGTGTAGATGTCATTTCACTTGAAGACAGGCCGGCAGTCAACAAGGCGGAGACATTTACATCATTTTCTCTACATGCACAAAAGCATTTACAGAGAGAAAATAAACCATCCATCTTCATGTCTCCAACTCGTCTTCATCGCTGGTGGCCGCGTTTTTGAAATGGCTTGTCTTTGATTTTCTGGAGGGCTTTTTTCAATCAAACCTGTATGTGTTTTAAAAAATAAATGAGTTGCCGGCAGCCTGAGGGATGTTCCTGTCTGTGTTAGGCTTGTATGTCTTGTCGGAACCCGACTCTATACCGCTACCTCACCTCCTCTCCAGTAGTTTTCCCTTTTATAGGCATCCCTCCATTCCCCTCTTCACATGAGTAAAACGCCTAATCCTCCGTCGTGTCGAAAGAATTCTGCATTTTCGTAGATATTTTGGCGCCAACCTTGATCACAGCCTGACTTTTCATCTCCACTGTCATCCCTGCTCTTTAGCAAGTTGTTAGAAGAATATCAAAGCCGGCTCCGTCAGTCTCTCGCTGTCTCCCTGCTGAATGTATTTTTGCCATACGGCCTGTCAACTGGGTATCACAGCTCTCCACCATGAAACTCTTCAAAGGGAAAATTGCTACACACAATGTTTTCCCTGCATCAGTTCACAATGGATGTGTGGGAACTCCTCGTACAAAATCGAGCAAACAGATATCCCTGGAAACTGCATCAGAGATTTCGGTGGATAAAAAATATTTCCTCGGCTGGACTCAAGTCCGTCTTGAGTTTGAGTCCAGCCGAGTCATTTATGGGGGAAAACCTCAGAGAGGACAATCAGTCAGTAATCACTCAGAGGTCAACAGCCTGTGGTGAGAGCTGGTGCCCTGTGGACACTTATCACAATCAAATACTGCTCTATAGAGGACACATGCTGACTGATGGAGTCAGTCAGCATGTCAAAGGTGGATTCCAGTTCTAATTGAAACTAATGACAAAGAGACTCCTCGTTTAAAAAGGATTTGGACAATGTTTGCGTAATGAAGAAGACTGAGATGAGCTATGATGCACAGTCGACCCCTTTGATGATGGGTTAGGGTAAGTTAGGTTAGGTCAAGTTTAGGTTAGGTGATTTGAGAGTGTCATGTTGGGCTGGTGGCAAGGTTGGTACAGCTCTGCTCCCCCACATGGAGGACCAGGGTTCAATACCCAGGCAAAGGACCAAGGAACAGACAGCTATCGTTACTATCTTGGACCCTTGTGACTCTCTTGTTATTCTGATCCTATATTGTACAGGTGGTAAACTCATTGTACTAATACAATACAGTGCAGAGGGCCGTAAAGCTGAAGGTAGTTGGACGCATGCTGCATCTCACCTGTACGGTGTCCTTCACAAGATATATAATTCTTCTCAGAGAAATATGTTAAAAAAGATACTGAGTGCTAAAGCGTTGCCTCTTTCTGTGGAGTCGCACCATCAGACGGACGGATGCTGCAAGTCGAACAAACACAATCAGTCACCTCAGACTTTGCTGATTTGCTTCCCCATTGTGCCATCTGTCACAAGTCAGCGGCTCTCCAGCCAGAACAAAAGTCAGATTATCCAGGGTTTTAATTATGACGGAGGCATTAGCTAATTAATAAGCACTATCAGCGGTATGGAACATCCTTTTAGATAAAGACACAGAATCTAATTATCTCGTGACCTCTCCTCTCTCTCTTCAGTAAGCTCCTGGGCGAGTGTGCAGTCAACACAGGAACTGACGACCTTCAAAGTCAAACATTAATACGCTGCAAAAATGTCACTGCAGAATTCTGAAGCATTGTTTTCTTGCATGTATTGTCACACACACACACACACACACACACACGGGGACAGACCAAAGCCGTTGACCAGCATGGCTCAGAGCCCTGACAACACAGCTGGACAGATTCCTCCTCGAGCCACAAACACAGGGCTTCCCCCTCATCCCACAGAGTACACCAGTCACTTATTCATACCAGTATGCAAAAGAGTCGCACGACATCTGCTTCCTTTGTCTCCCTGGAGCCCAGCTCCTGTCACATTCCTGATCATTTACCAGCTGCACACCTGCTGAAGTCAAATCCTGATCCTCCAATACTCTGAGCTGAGAGAAACCCTGCAGGGTTTTTATTGGGGACGGGTCAAAACACAAGCACTCACCGGGGTGTGAGTGTGTGAATGTGATAAAAGGATGAGAGTGTGACAGTGACAAAATAAGCCACAGGAGAACAACTAGTGGAAGTATGGAGAGTAATGGAGCAGCATCTTTTGAGCCCTTATATGTCCTGGATAAAGGTTGAAACCAAAATGCTGCAGATGCTCATCCCTTTTTCGTCTCCCCAGCAGATTCTTGGCTGGTATTCTGAAGTGGACATCCAGATGTTCTGATGTCCAATGAGATCCAAGGGCTTGGGGTAGGGGCCGGGGGAATAATCAAGATGAGCAACATGCGGCACTTGTTGGTGTGCATGTCTACCTCGAAGTACGCCAATGTTCTCAGTTTATCTCAGTGCACTTATACATTAAGGTTAAGTGCTGATAAATATCCTCCTCCTCCTCCTTCTCAGCGCTCCGAGGGGAGACCACATCTGTTCTTTGTTGCCGGCTCACACCGTGCTGATGGACTGGGAGACAGAGCGCTGTTCCATCATTAACTCATGAGGAGGAGACGTGCATACACCGGGATGTTTGCCCTTTGCTAATGGGAACTAAAAATCGTGTTATTTCTTGGTTTTATTTGAGGTGAAGTTCATGTTTGCCATCCACGTAGGAGAGGCTGCAGATACACGAGGTGCAGCAGTGCTCTCAGCTGAATGCTCACGGCCATCGTCACAATGACAGTGCTCATATCTTTTAGCTATAATGTGCTCGCATGATAGTTTAGGTCAGGGGGTTTCTAATCTCTGCATGTTCTGAACCCCCATGTTGACTCTTAAAAAGCTGTGGACCTCCATTGGAAGTGATTCTGCTCATTAGGGACCTTTTATATCAGCATAAGCACCAGCATCACTGATCTGACCCCAGAAAACATATCAATAAATATTTTACAAAAATATATTTGTGCCAATTCTGCGTTTTTTGTGCAACTTTGCAAGTCAACTGCATCTCTAATAATTCAAACTATATCCAAATAACATATTCAAAGTTCACATCAGTGATGTTTTGCAGGACGACATCTCATAACTGCAGGAGTGGCCCATTCTGGTTCACCATGAAGAACATCTGAAGACTCTTTATCACCTCCCTCTGGGTGATAAACGGAGCGAGAGGAGCGGAGGAGTTCTCCTATATGGAGACCCTATATTTCAGTTAATGTACATGACATGAGTGACACTTCGGGAGCTCACACTTGCAAACTATGTGAATATTTAACACGTTCATTTGTGTTCCTCCTCCGAATAATTCCCTCGAAAAAACCGACTCATAACGGAGAGAGAGAGAGAAAGATTGAAAATAAGGTTCTAATCTTGTTCTTTAGAAGAAAGTAAATTAGATACAAAACATCCTGAGCACTCACTAGTTTAAACGTTACGAGAGGACTTACACAAGTTCAGCTTGTGGGCAATAAGCAGCTGGAACAAATCGAAAAGCATGTGAGGAATATTAAAATATTAAAACCAAACCGAATGGACAAACATGTTGATCCCCATTATCTAACTAGTTATTAACATTACATTAACTTGAATGGATGAAGACATGTGCACTTGAATAAATGCATTTTAGAAATGCGTCTGATGTAGCCAAAGGGCTCCTGATCGCCTTCACTGCCTTACGCGGGTGTGTGTCCCCTCCCTCCGAATGTGTGGATGTGTGTGTGTGTCTTTTATCCTCTCCTGGAGACGGTGGATGTCAGCAGTTACTTGATCGGGTCTGAAAACTTTGTGAAGATCAAAATCTTAAGTGCCACCCAGAAAATAAGTGAAAAGGAGGGTAAAGACACATTCTGTGTGTGTGTGTGTGTGTGTGTGTGTGTGTGTGTGCTACAGTGCCAGGCTCCTGATATGTTTTTGTGATAACTGCGACGCTGAAGATTGGAGACACCCACCTTAGGGGTGAATAATAGCTACAAATAATAGAAGAGAGAAGACAGACATTCAAACAATGTATAGACGCACGGTTGTCAGTCATGCAGCCGAGGGGGGACAGGGAAAGAGTGTGTGTGTGTGTGTGTGTGTGTGTGTGTGTGTGTGTGTGTGTGTGTGTGTGTGCGTGTGTGTGCGTGTGCGTGTTACTATGCATGAGTTTTAATCCCCACTTGGACAGATGTTGGACAGCATCAAGATACTGCAGACAACGAGCACCAGGAAATTTGATTGATTTTACATCACAGAGCTGACTTTTGCTGCTCTGATTGCTTCATTAGGGCCCGAGCACAACAGTGCAAAGTTTGTTATAACTCAGCCCCACATGGTCTGATCAACCTGTCAAAGCCGGAAGACATTAATATTCTAAAAATGACTGCTCGTGCCACATAGTCGTGATTTGTTGTAACAGTTACAACAGTGGAGTTCGCCTGAAGGTGATTACGATACGGCGACTGCTGCACACCCCGACCTGCGTGTGAGGGCCCGTTTCAATGCTCCTCGCAGCGCTAGTTTGTTTGTGTGATTGTGTGATTCTGTTGCAGCTTGTGAGTTTGGTAACAAACCTCCTCCTGTGATTCATGAATGATTCTGCTATAAAACACCCACATCTAAGAGCTGGGAAGGATGTAGAAGTATTTCCTGGTACACTTAGGCGCCGCCCGCACAGCTCCGCCTGCAGGACCGAGCAGATTTCTCAGTCAATAAAACTCATCCTGATGAATTTATTGATTCAATTGACTTCAATTAGCGTCAAAGCTGATTGGACAAACACTTCACCACTGACTACAGAAGCGGGGGAATTTTCCCTTGAAGTCCTTAATCCTCCTGATTTGACAGCACCGCAGCTGAGCCCAACAGGTCTGCGTCTTTATCTTGACAGCTCGCGTCACTGCTGGAGTCCCCCAGCAAGGAGCGGCGATAACACGGCAACAATCAACAAGAAAACAGCCACCTCCGCTCTCAACATGAGGCACTGGACACAAGGAAAGACAGGCGGAGATGAACCCTCCAGACTCTAATTATACTCCTTCATTATTCCCTTTCTATTGTACGTGTACTTATCATGAAGTAGCTCCAGTAGACGCCTGCAGAATGTTGAATAAATGAACTCTGAAGTTCATCTCTGACCTTCCTTCACGATATGAAGCCCTCATCCTTTCGGGTCGTCAGGTAGAGGCCTGCTAACTGTTTCCAGAACTATAAATTAAAGATGAAGAAAGAGTGGTTAGTTTGCTCTGCAGAGAGTTCGACTCACTTTCACAACTTTCTGTTTGACTGCACCTGAAGTTTTCACACACCCATATGGATATACATCAATTTTTTTAACGCAGTACACAGAATGTTCTGTACAAATGCACCTGAGGATACATTGTATTCCCCCACACTGCTAACAAAACCGCCTCTAAACTGAACAACTCTCCACCAGCTGACGTGTGCAGTCTTCTACGTATGAAGTGCAAGCTGCACTGTAAATAAACAAAGAACGCCAAGCGGGGAGGCTTGAAATGTGTTGTGTACCTCATTAGAACGACAAACAGCGGCGATGTGCTTGCTGCTCACTCTGAAATGGGCTGTGAGAGGAACCAATTAGTGCTGCGGAGGAACGGTTCAAAACCCTCACTCCCTCCTGTGCCAATCATCATAATGCAATTTCAGCAAACAAATTAAGTCTAATTTACGGGGACAATTAAAGTAACTAAACTCTTTTCCTCCACCAGGGCTTCTGTGTAAATGTCTGCATATATTTTCATATTTTACCTCAGACACGATAGCTTGCTTTCGCTGGAATCAGTTTCTCTTCCACTTGTCTTAACCGCACTTGACATCAATTATACTTGTTTCTGCTATTTGTCTGGTATTTCCTGTTGGTTTTACGCCTTTGTAAATCACATGCAGAAGCAAAAAGCACAAATATCAGCTGAGACACAGTCGAGGGAATCACAATAAGGTGCATGTTGGATGAGCAGCCACGAGTCGAGATAACTGGATCATTAGCTGAAAGGACAAGACAGCTCACCAAGTGACTTCACTCTGCACAAGAGGGGCCATTAGATGTCCAGTACACCGTCTACAAGGAATAATATGTATTTCATTACTCATAAGGGGTTTAGAATCGACCATTTATAGAAGGTCAGACATGTTGACTTGCCAAACCAGGTGGAATCATGAATATTAATGATGGCAGCATTCCATTTAGATGAGCCAGCATCAGGTCTTGTAGTGTGCACGCTGTCTCACACCGCCTCCTCTCGAATCCCCTGGGACTGTGCCTGGTACTGATCTCTGGACGCCCAAGTTCAGTCAGGGGATATTAACAAAGACAAATATTTATGTTTGTGAAGTGACTACCAAGAATATCTTTGTTTTTTGCTTTCGATCGAAGGTTCAAAAACAGACAATAAAACAAATTTTCCCAGGCAACTTCAGGGTGAAAGCCACTGTCACAGTAGATATAGCCATGGTAACTGAACTCTGCTGCACAACTAACCTGCATTAAATCATCGCCTCTAACTGACTGTACTTGACCACTACGTTCAAATTCAGAGTTGCAAGTAATAACATGTATAAATCTTTCCCAAAAACAAGGGCTTCTATTAGGGTGCGCGCCTAAGGGCAATTACAATACGACGACTGCTGCACACCCCGACATGCGTGCGAGGGCCCGTTTCAATGCTGCTTGAGTTAAGTGTGCGTGTCCAGACATCTCCATGTTTGTGGTTGCACACTCCTCTTTTCATGTGAACGTGCTCATGACTGGACTGAAAGAACCTTGGTTGACTTACGATGAAAAACACCGTCGTCGTACCGCCTCGGTGAGGCTGCAGGTAAATTGCATTTACCTCAGGGTGCAGCTGACCACCTTCTCTCCCCCTCTTTTAATGAATCATAGCCTTGTGTTCCTCAATTTGACTATGATGAATGAATAAGTCCAATCACACTTGATGTCTGTGAGGAAAACAATTAGTCAATTTGTATACATGGTCGCACGCTGCTGCAGGACCTCCAGAGGTCAGGGGGAGACGGAGGACTCACTTCCACCTGAGTCATGATGAACATTAAGTCCCTCTTTAACTTGATTTACCTTTAAAACCAAAAGGGTAAAATTTGCATGTTTTACTGGACTAAATAGGTCCAAAAGCTGCCTCTTGCAGAAAAGGAGGAAGAAGAGCAGAATACAAATTTGGCAGTAAGCTCTTCACAACGTCTCTCCTAATCTACGGAGCCAAAGGGATTACAAGGGAGCAATGTCCCAGCATTTTAACCTCACACATTCCCTGACTGCTATCCTCAGTCTGCCTGCCTGACACTCTCACTCTCTCTGACTGGAGGCACTCCTCCTCCGTCTGGGAGGATGGATTGAAACAGACTGACTGACAGACAAGGTTCACAGACACAGTCATCCGGGAATATTCAGACCAAAACTGTCCGTAGAGCTGCAGTCTTAACTTTCATAATCCAGCAAATACTAGAAACGCTTATGACGCTAATAGGTCAGACAGAGAAATGTCTGAGTGGATGCTCAGAGAGTTTACGTCCTTGTGTGATGACACAACTTGAGGTGCAAGATGGTTCAAGTCCAACAGATCCTTTAGGTGTGTGACAATGACGGTAGAAGTCTCTGCTTGTGCAGCAAATCACTTGATTGAATTCAATTTGACTTGTGCACCGTGTTGCAAATCTCTTCATGCCTATCAAAC
Source organism: Macroramphosus scolopax (assembly GCA_901007825.1). Classification (NCBI taxonomy): domain Eukaryota; kingdom Metazoa; phylum Chordata; class Actinopteri; order Syngnathiformes; family Centriscidae; genus Macroramphosus; species Macroramphosus scolopax. The sequence continues at coordinate 54,148 of CAAKHC010004223.1, read as the reverse complement.
AGGCACGACCATCTGAGAGGTATTTTTGTATGCAACCGGAGAACGTTCTCCTAATCCCTCAGAGTTCAAGAGAAGATTGTGTGCGGTTGATGCCTAATTGTGCTGGATTTATTGAAGGTTCATGCAATAGGCTGGGGCCAGTTCTGCTTGGACAGTTACTCACCTCGATGGCAGGCACAGATATGTGCACACGCTGGGCTGTTAAAGGGAGAGAGAATCAAATATAACTTCACTACCTCAGTGCGTCAAAAAGCTGCAATTCATCAATTAGTCAATCAATCTATCTGTCTACCTGTTCGTTGCAGCACTTCCTGTGTGCCTTGTGTCAGACACACAGACACACACACCTCAATCAGGGACAGATTTGACGGCAGGTTGATCAAGAGGATGAGGGAAGTCCCGATCGACCAGGATGATGACGAGCTCAGTGTCCATCTGATGTGACGAGGCTTTTGTTATTGTTCTGCACATGTGTCAAGTGACTGCAACTGTTGAAGCACCTGTTAAGAGTTTGAGGATATCTGGAGGCTTCCAGTTCAATCTGAGCAGCCGCTGAGCACAATCTCTGGTACCAAAGAGCAAGTAAACAGTGAGTGAGCTTATTACATATTAATAACATACAGATAGATCGCTGAGTGGCAGGAAGGAAATAGATGACCAGAGCGAGGCTGCACAGAATCAGACTGTTCTGAGTGGAATTCAGAATGTTGATATGCTGGATTAGAGGATTTAAATGCTAACTACTAATCAAATATTCTTCAACCAGTCTGAAATGTGACCCCGGAGGAAATCACTGGAGATTAGTGTCAGTCAGTAACCGAATCTGTGTGTTGGGTGATAATATCGCCGCGATAACCTCCAGTCAGGCGAAAAGGGGGCTCACAGTGACCCTGCAAGCGGGGTTCAAACATATTTTATTGCTTTCTGTGACTGCAAGCAGGAGATTTTGTAGATTGTTGCCTTTCTGATTGACATCAATCGAGCGTGGAAGGTAGTCGGAGCTGAAGGCTGCACAATGAAAGAAATCCAAACTGTGAAACTACGCCGGGTTGTTCAAGTCCAAACGGAGGACAGGTTCACTTTTCAGAACTCACTTTTTATGGATCTACTGTCAATTACAGCAGTTTCTCTTGTTCCCTTGAGACAGGGGAAACAAACAGTTTGGAATCCACCTTTGATTTGCCATGTTTTATTGTAAAAAACAAAAAAATGGAGGAGTGTTTGGATACTTCATTGTAATGGCCGGCTGAATTATAACTGTGTGCACATGTGGCTTCACCCTGGCAATATCCGGAGACGAGAAGCATTCAGCGGTCCGCCATTCACACGTCACATTTACCCTCAATCTACTGTGCTGCCATGAAAGACCGGCCAAAGCCGTCTGCCACCGTGCCCAGGTGGAGCACAATCGGTGCGGGCTTATCATCCGTTCACAGACCGTGAACAGCCTTTTTTGCAGCCCTTTTTTTTTTTATGCGGGTCTGCAAACGTTCTGTGCATATCTTTTTTATTCTATTTATGATGAAAGATGTGCAGACTGAGTCATGTAATGCAGTGATACAAATGTCTGGATGGGAGAGTTTCTCCACATTAATATGCAAAACTGGACCTCAGGGATATAATGGAAAACAGGATGGCTTCTCCAACCATGTTTTCAGGCAGCAGCCCGTCTCGCATTTAAAACACTTCTGGCATCAACATTGAGCAACAAAAACATCAATTCAAAGTTGAAAACAAAAGTCCAAGTCCCATGTTTGACCTTCAAACTTTAGACGTCTGCTGGAACTAAATATATTCAGATCTCATCATTATTAAAGACAGTTTATGTGAGAAAGAGGTGTCACGTTCACTGTAGGTGATATTGGAACATCGGCTGGAGGGCAGGACCGGAGGGTAAAGTACTAATAATGATTAAAATAGTTTGAAGTGAATATTCTGTTGTTTATAATTGATGTTGATTGGATGTCTCTCTGAGTTTGGGAAGTTTGTGAGGTGAAATTTCAACTTTTTTCTGACATTTTATTCATCAAATAATGAATCAGTAATTATAAAATAATTGACAGGTCAAGTCAATATTAAAAAGATGTTATGGTTCCTTCTTATTCATCAATAATTCAGAACCACTGAAACTCTATATTTCAAACAGAATATAAAATAATTGAGATGTTCGATTTTGTTGAGCAATCATATCAAAAACTCCTATTAATATCTTTGTTTCGACTCCTCTCCGGCGCAGGTGGATCAGCCGAGGCTGGTTTCAGCCACAGGCGGTCGGAGGAGCGCAGGATAATTGACAGGTGCCGTCAGGAGAGCTGGTGTTTGCATGAGGAGGTAAATTCGCCAACACATCACAGACTACGTTCACACCGACTGTAGTATTCTGACATGTAAACAAAAGACCATAGTTGAAGTAATCCGATTACTACATCGAGAGTTTCATGATCTCAGTCGCATTAGAGAAGTGCATTGTCCACATGTGTAAACCTTAATCGCACTCTGAAGTCCATATCAGAGCTTAACAGAAGTTTGCATCAGTCAAACTGCTGACGGTGCATACTGGAGCTTTCTGCAAGTCGTGGACAAGCAGTACAAAGGAGGACGGCTCTAAAGGCCCATCGGCATGTGTGGTTCTAAAACTAGTCACATGAGGTTCAGGTGAAGCTCAGGAAGGAAACTGTGACAGATGTAATGTGGACGTGCGTCTTCGGTCATTAGGCTGAAGGTTCTGCAGCACGTTAATGGAGATGAGAGTGGAAACTTCTTTAAGCAACTGATGCAAAATACCTGAATCCAAATATTAATATTAGTTAGAATGAGGATAATAATCAGATTATTGAAGTCCATGTAAACGCAGCATCAAACAAAGAAAAACATTCAGAAACAGCCAACCAACATAATAATAGATAAAAAATAAAAAAAATCATATGTTTTCCTCTAATAGTGTTACTTTTGTGAAGAGAGCAGCCGACACGATGAGCTGAACTCCGGCAGGGAGTCAGGCATGGATGATTCTGAGCTCTGAACTAAATTAAACGCACTGAAGAAGAAATGGACAATGGAGTTACGACACACACACGCACACACTGTACGTGCAAGAAGTTTAATCTCATATTGCTGGCAGACATTAAAATGAAAACCACTTACTCTTCAGCTACCCTGAACGCAGTAAATGAGTCTCTTCTTCAGTAGCGTCTTGAAAGACACATTTTTCAGAGCCGCTCTGGTTAAATGAAAGTTCTGCAGACGTTCTGCATCCTGATGTACAAAATACAAAGTGTGTGAACTGTCAGTGGAAGAGCAAGCAACTGTGAAATACTCTGTTGTGTGTTGTGTTAGAACACACACACACACACACAAGCACACACACACACACAGCAGCTCAGGATAACAGCTGAGCAGGCAGATGTCCACACAGCTGTGGGTACAAAAACAGTTTTCATTACTTTTTTTCTCCTTCTCCTCCTTTAAAATCAAACGAGGCTCGAGTCTCTTAAAGTCTTTAGAAATGAAGCACAGTGATGATCACAAATATTGATGTTCCTCCTTCAGCCTCAGATTAATCTACCCATCTCTGTCCAACGGACAGACAACAAACTACAAACAATTCCTGCCAATAAACACGTGTTCTGCAGACTTGATATTTTTTTAAAAAGGCACATAATTCCACTTGGCTGAAAAATGGGTCATTTCCCCGGCTGCTCTGGTTTACCTCTGAGTGAGCCAATTTGCCGGATTCAATTATTTAAGGCAGCACCTGTCTCCTTTCAAATCCCGGTGACTCAGATCTCCGTGCAAACAGCCCTGCAGAGACAAAATCCACTCTCACTCGGCAGATTCTAAAATAACAGCCATTGAAATAAGATGCTGCTGTGACTCAACGAGGAGTGATGCAAACAGACATCATCTGCTGGGATATCTACTCACTCTGCAGCCGTCGCCTATTCCTCTTACTTACTAAAGCCTCATTGAGTAATTGGCTTTTTTCTTGGCATGGGGCTCGACCAATCTAAATGGTAATTCGGACGGCCCTCTTCTTGTCACCAGTGGTAATGCTTGTTTACTGGAGGAGAGTAATAAGAAAGTCGTAATGAGAAAGTCCGTCTGTCTGTCAGGAGATAACACATGTCAAAACTGATGAGAGATTGTTTTATCTAATTTATTAATTCAGATATATTTGTGTTGAGTTTGTGTTTATTGGCTTTGGTTTATCCGTCAGCAAGGTTATGTTAAAAACTACCTCATCGATAGTCGCAGATCATAGCGGTGTACCGAAGACCAAGGAAGACAAAATTAGAATTTGGGATGGATCCGTTTAACATAGCAATAAATATATGTATTGTTTTTGTACATTAGCATGTGTGGAGGTCTGTGCTCTCTGAGTGCCCGTCTGTCAACAGGATTAACCTAAACTAGACTGAAGCTCACAGTAAAAGATGTCAAAGCTTCTCCAGATGTGCAGAACACTGAAACATCTAGTGGCTTTCCAAAAGGGAGTCGCCTGTAACCTACTGCCCGGAGTGTGTGTGTGTGTGTGTGTGTGTGTGTGTGTGTGTGTGTGTGTGTGTGTATGCGCGCGTGTGTGCATGAGAGAGAGAGAGAGAGAGAGAGAGAGAGAGAGAGAGAGAGAGAGAGAGTGTGTCTGTAGGGAGGCGGAGCAGAACATTCAGTCCACACGGCAGCTGATTGTTGCTTCTAATTCTCTGGTGTTCAGGTGGTGTGTTTTCATCCCACTTTCAAACCACATGCCGGGGTGAGATTGCACGTTAAAACTTACAGGACTATGTAACACAAAGCATTAATGCTTTGGAAATTGGTAATTAATTGATCATATAACAAGCGCTTGAACTTGTTCTCTCCAATTTCTTTTTTGGTGTGTTATACCACAAACATGCTGTGGGAACATCATCATGTAGTTTTACAGCTGAAGCTTCAGTCAGTTATATATACAAGTGCAATCTTTATCTCCTTGTCAAGTTTATCTGATGACGTCTGTTGAGAGGATAAATACCAGTCTGAACGTCGGTATGTCATCTTGATGAAATGAAAATGAGAAATACTCTTCTCTCATGTCCTCGGCCTTATTATTTCTTGTTTTCTGACCTTGCATGCTCTGAATATTTCACGCAGTATCTATCTAACAATCAACTCTGACTGCACGGCTGTTGCAGAGTGCTCTAAAGCGAGAGCTGTATTTTGATCACATACTAAGTGGTCGTTCCAGGTTATCCTGTCACAATAAGAATGTCAAGACAACAAATGAAACGGATCCGCCGCCGCTGCCAAAACTGTAATTAATTCCTTTGATTCCACCGAAGGGACGGCTGCTACGTGGCCTCCCGAGGTGAATGTGGCCACTCTAGACGACGCTTGTGATGAAGTGGGAAAGGACAGTCGGGCAAAGGAATGGCATTGATCTTCTGGTCATAACCATGAGGCAGACTTTTGACATCATAGACTTGAGCTTGGTGAATCACATGTTTAGCTTAACGGAAACATCCCGTGGCAACGATGCAGGATGGATGTGACAACAGTCTGTGTGATGATACTTCAGTGAGCTGGTGCAGGTCGCCGTTCGATGCAACTACAAAGGGTCATCATCCTTTGTCACTGAAATATGATGCAGCGCTGAAGAAGTGGCTGTAAAGATTTCGTCAACTGTCTGAGGAGTGCAGACTTGCAGAATGAAATTCCTGTGAAGGACCGGCAGCAATAATAACATCAACAGATTCTTTTATTAGGACGTAAGAAAGAAAAGTAATTTCCGACAGGTGAAAGATGTCTGCTTCTTTAAATCCCTGAGTCCCTTTAAATCATTTCACAGAGCTCAAAGGGAAGAACTTGCCTTATTGTCGATGCACGACTAAAGAAACCTTGAGAAACCCTCGTATGCTACACATCCTCCGCTGAAAGGCTTTGAGTGATTTCCTATCAGGTTGGCAAAACTGAGAGAAAAAAGGGACGGCACAAAGAATATGACTTTCAGAGACGGACCGTCAGGGAATGAGAAACATCACCGCTCAAGTTTAATCTAAAGAAGCAGATAAGACTTCTTCTGAATCCTGTTCAGTGTAGTCAATAAATTCACAACAACAAATACGTCCTTCAGTACTGAATCGTCCAAGTAAATAGACTTTTATGAGATGGGGGGG
>CAAKHC010004223.1:31917-47979 GCA_901007825.1 Macroramphosus scolopax | reverse complement strand
CACCACAGTAACAGGGGGGGGGGGGGGGGGGGGGGCACACAAAGCAAGACAACGCTGTCCAACGTTGTCAAGTGTTTGAATAAACTGAATAAAAAAAGATTGAACTTAATAGAATCCAAGCCGGCCGGCTGCGATCTGATGCTCAAAAACAGACAAAGATTGAGGCAGACAAGAGCTTCCAAACTGAAATCAGAGGCAGCAAAGACAGAAGAAGTCACCGCTCACATGTTTAATTCAAAATTCCTGGCCTCCAGTGTGAGTAAATCCACAGCTGTACTCTCCCTCTTTCTTTCCCCCCTGTCATCTTTTATTGATTTACAACTCGGATAACATCGCCATGATATATTTGGGTGCCCAGGCAATATCTCCCCAAACAGCAAGTATCTGAGGCAATCCTCAGGACGATCCATCCACAGGCCCTCATATCCATAATCATCTTACAATGCAGTCCGTGCACATCCGTCTCATGTCAAACCTGCAGTCATCTGCCTGTGCATTATCACATTGCCTTTGAGTAATGCGAACCTGAAGGCCATAATGATGCGCCCGTAGCTTATTGATTTTCCCACTGAAGACTATGAGAAATTTTGGTTGCATCCATTAGTCACCACGTGCATGTTGCATATATGTGTCACAAGGTCACGTCAGTTGTCTGTCTGTGTCTGACAGGCCCACTGGTGATTTTGTAATCGAGTTCAGTGGGGTCGCAGCAGCTCTCTACGGACGAGCTCTGTGTGTCAAGGTATGTGTGATATGTGCAAAAAGAAAGCAAGGCTTCCTTCCCCACGTAGAAGATATTTCCCTTCTACATCCTGCTGCTCCTGTCCCCAGTTCACCTGGCTGTTAGAGATGCAGCAGTTGTTACATTGTTCGTGCACAGTTTGAGCGCCTGCGATCTTGAAGCCGATCCGTGTCACAGTGTTGTACTGCTGATCAAATTTGAAGCCGACAGTGTAAATAAGTTCCACCGCTGGGACACGCTGAACAACCCGAAGCACATCCAGGCGTCTGGCCTCGGCTCCGATCAGCCGCAGGACGGAAGGATCACAATGAGTAGCGACGAACATCCATCTTATCCATATAGATCAAAGCACCTTTTGATCTGGCGGATGTGGAAATTATCCCCCTGAATAGATTTCATTCGGGTTGTTTTGGTGGAGTCGGGTTGCCCCGGCTTCAAATAGCGGTGTTCAAGTAAATGGACTACTTCTCAAATTGTACCGAGTGTCTGCCACATATTTGTGGTGTGAGAGAGTCTGCAGATGGCTGTGGGTTTGATACCGTGACAGTATGATTGATTTGTACATACACTAGAAGGGTATTCATTTCAACAGGGAATAGGATTTTGATGAGAGTCCCCCCCCTCCAATCATTCCTCCACCGATGGACCGAGGATGATATTGCAAATGATCAGTCTGTTGTGGGTCCACAGCTGGCAGATTCAGAGTGATGCTTTTGAAGTTGAGAAATGGCAGCAGTATGAAAGTCTTTGATATATTTAGAATAGTAGCAGTCACATTAATAGCATGAGCAGGTATAAGTTAATAGGTTCAGTAGGTCTGTGTCAGATACAGTAATATACAAAGTGGAAACATGAGGCATTTAAATCCAGTGAACGGAGTTTGAACGTTCACTGGTTTTGTTTTGAACCATTGAAATTCTCAGAGATGCAAGTACCAAAACCAGGCAGACAAATCATTTAAAAAAAAAATGAGACAAAAACATTCAAGACAAAAACATTCAACTTGTTACGGAAAATGATCTGATCTCACATAGTTGTGTGAGGAAACTCACAGGATTGTCAAATCATTTGAGGAGACGACTGGAGGACCATCGGATGTGAGTCCGGGCCAAGACAGAGGGCCACTGGAAGGAAAGAAGAAGTCTGAGGACGAAGATAAGACTGAAGTAGGCGAACAAACACTGCCAGCCAATTCTACAGGAAAATATCTAGTTATCATCTGTGACCTGAAGCTGAACAGAAAGTGAATAATAATACCAAAGAATCATTACAGCGGACTCAAAGTCCAGACCTCAATCCAATAGACATTCTGTGGAAGGACCTGATGTGTGCAGTTCATCCGAGGACGCCGACCAGCATTCCTGAGTCGAGGCTGCTCTGTAACAACCGATGCATTAAAATGCCTCTAAGCCGGTAAACAGGCCTTGAACATTTACCAGAAACATTTCGTTGAATATCACTGCTGCTAAAGGACGTCACAGTACTTACTGAAGGATTAACAAAATAAATAAATGACCAATGTGATTGTTTGTGTTTAATTGGGTTCCACTGTCGTTTTAGCACGTCGGATGATGTTTACAGAAATACAGAAGAACTCACAAAGAGCTCACAAACTTTCAAACATCACTGTGTGTAATTACCCTAATTGGCAAAAAGAAACGACTAAATAGCCCATCTGAGTTATATGAATAACTTTAAATCTAATAATCCAAAGTGTTAATGTTTTTAGAGGCTTTAAAGGTTTTGTTGTTTTGGTTAAACCCTTGTTAAAAAATGCAGAACAAAAACAGCCCCTTGACTTAGCTCTGACACTGCCAGTGTTTTGGTTTCCCAAAGCGTACAGCCTCAGGATATCATCGTATCTCCCCCATTGTTTCTATAATAAGTTATAAATCCTGACCCCTTCAAGTTAAATCATTTCTTTCCACACACGGTTTCATGCTATTCATCATAGTTCTTATCCAGCAGATTTATGTTGAAGATGCGTCTTTTTCAGATCAGTTTTAGTTAGTCGTTCGATCGTATTAAAACAGGGGGGTGTCGTCATGACAACAGCTTCTTTGAATGAGATAGGTAGCAGTAAAATGACGCTACAGTGCAGTTAGGGTCACCATATCCACAGCATCATAGAAAGAACAAAAACAGTAGTCATTGCCCTCGCAATAACAATGTCCTCATGTTACATACCGACAGCCAGGCGACATCTTTAATGACAAATACACGTGTACGGTGAAGTTTCACAACACAGTTACTATTCCTGTGGAACAAAGAGATAACAACTGTATATTGTGAGGTAACATTCATGTTATTCTGAGTTAATAAGCAAGATGAGCATATATCAGTAGCAGACTTGTGTAAGCTCGGTGTTCAGTTACATTATAAGGATAATGTTTGTGGATGGCGACTGACGAGTATCCCACTGTCTAACAAGACTTTCCATGCTCCTTTAGCCAAAGACGTATAGACGGGGTTTCCACAAAGACTTTCTCGGCCTCAGATACAGAAGTCAAACACACCGATGCAATATTGTTACCCGAGCACTGCGAGACATGCCTGCCATGCTACACAGTGGCCGATAAAGAGAGGCCAAACAAGCTGAAGATGAGTGATGAGGGAGGAAGAATAGAGAAAATGAAGAAGCAAGGGCAGGACGAGGAGACGGATCATGGGAAGATGAGAACAATAAACAAGAAGAGCAAGCCTCCAGAAATAAGGGAAGAGGAGGGTACAACGAATGCCAGAGGGAGAGTATTAGCAGATGTCACTCAGGGGAAAGGGATGTGAGGCTGAGATTAGGAGAGACAAATCAGTTCATTCACAAAACATGAGCTTTCTGAACGCACATACAGCCAGCGACGTGCAGAGAAGGTCAACTTTGGATTACCAGCTATGACAGCTGGTAAACTGTCAAACAAGATTTAAAGAACACAAACAATGAAACAAGTCATTTTCTGCCCAGAAGCAAACCAAAAGAAGCATGTGACCTCTGTATATGAACAGAAACAAGCTGCATGCACTTCCCACAATGATGTAAATCCGTGCATCAGTCTATCATGAGTACTTGAAGGGAAATCCACTTCCAGATCCAAAAAAATCAATTGTGTGCAGAGAAAATTCAAGGTAATTTAGTGAGTCCAAGGGCATCAATCAGGATGGAGATTTTTATCTAGGGAGGCTTTAGATCCCTCCGATTTCCTTTCATCCCAGCTGATCTTCATATTGCTTACGGAAACAGTCTCCCACAGGAAAGAATTCCCACCGACGCTCCTGGTACATTTTCCACACATAGGATTCCTATTAAAACCAACAGAGTGGGAATTTTATACCACACAATGTCAAACACACGCCCTCACAGAGTCTGTCTGTCTTCTGTTTCTTTCAATCTACACCTGAGAAATATGGTGAGAATATCCACAGTGTCTGTATTTGCACAGCTTTTACTGGTTGTTCAATGTTTGTCCTCTCCCTCAGACTACAGATGAAAATTAGTGAATTATTAACACACCATGTCCCTGTCAGATAAATCGATGAAGACAAATATCTACATTTCTTGTTAAATAATAAAGGACCTTCAGTTATTTTTTTTCTATTGCACTTAATAAATCCTCATCTATTCTGATCCACATTCCTTATGTATATTCTACATGTAGAGAGAGAGGAGGGAGACAAAAAAGATGGTGGTTCATGTACAGAAACAGAAGCGATAACTTTCATACCTGCCCCGTGTGTTCGGTTTCATCCTTGTTAATGAGGTACATCAGAAAAAACCTGTAAGGGAACAGCAGAGGGAAATCATGTTGCTACTCGCACACGCTCCTGGATTCATGTGGAACGATTCTTCACAAAAGTGAAACAGAGCGTCTGAGCACACGTCCTGGGATTGTGGAAAATATGGAAATAGTTGTTAATAAGGTAGTTTAAGTGCCTTCTGATTAAATGTGTTTTTAGTGCTTGCAAATAGCTGATGATTGAAGCACGGAATGCCGTTGACTCTCGATCAATCACTGCATAACTCCGGAGCTTTAATCTTGTGTGTTGTGGACCTTATCAGGTGAGCTTCAAATATCAATAATCATCCCCATCATGCTGTAAACCTGCACATAACCACCATAGAGGTCGGTCCAAGGATGCAAACACATCTGACAGGATCCATATCTTCATATCTTTGTCTTTTCGCTAAGCTCTTTCTGAAGGCAGTTATTTTTGTAGCAACAGTTCGCTGGACACAAATGACCGTTTTCAACCAGTTACTTAGTGGAAAAGATGATTCATGACAAATCACTTATCATCCACGCAGGTTCATGTGCTTTGCTTGTGTTAAATGCAACTCCAACAGTTTAAAAGGCTTTAATTAGTTGGTTTTTTTTTTTGAATTGTCATGATTGTGGCAGTTGGCTACCTTTAGTATTTCACACCAAGAACAAGTAAGTGTGGCAACAATCATTTATACACAAGTGAATGAATTATTAACCAGTTATTACTTTAATTTGATGTGTATTTGTATTGTTGTTTATTTTGTTTTATATAAAGGTTATTCTATATATATATATGAATGGCAACAGTGATACAAACTTGACTTCTAGTAACAATATATAGTTATATGGTTTAGTAGTTGCAAACAGGTGCAGTTTTTGATAGTGACAGCTGCAAGGCATGAAGACGGGAAGCATGAATCAACTCACAGATAGTTGGCCAGGTTGTGCTCCTGCAGAGTGTGTGTCTCAAAGCCATGAGGAACTTTATCCAAGTAATCACTTCCTATTTCACATATGAAACACTTGGTCTGCAGGAGGAGAGAGGACATACATGAAATAGATCGTGTTTGTGCTACGTGACTCAGTTTTGGTACTTTGTCTATCGGCATAAAATGAAGAAATGATTGTAAATAACAACAAGACTTGGGTTATCAGAGTTACTCCCTGCTAGGTTTTAAGATCATTTAAGGTGAAATACATTAGCCTAGTATTAAACGCTTCCTCTATCAATGGTGATGTTGGAGGCTGTTATTTCCGTGTGCTGTGTGTTTGTTACTTTTAAATCATTTTAAATACTAGTGGTGACTCACTACTAATTATCCAGAAAGAAAATAACTCATCAGTCAGATAGACTCCTGTGTCACAAACTGTCACAACAACTTCTGACTCTACTCTGTCTTGTGCAGGCAGACTCATCACTTCACACACGTCAGATCACTCAAATCACCTGTGAGAATTGTCTGGGTTCAAATGGATGTGCATGCAAGAGTGAGTGGCAAATCTCACCTCCATATCCTCTTTCACCTGCTCCTGCTGGTCACGAAGCTCCCCAAAGGCATCAATTATCAAGCCTGAAAAAGATAGTGAGCGTCTTTGTTTCTGTTGGACACAGGTGTGCATGGATGTGTTTGAATGACAAGTGGCAGTGAATCTTAAGAACTCAGTGGGATAAATGAAATGAAAATAAATCTGGTATGCTGTGGTTGATGAAGATGAATACATTGTATTTGTTTGTGTTGGTGTACGTGGTCTAAATGCCTTTTTTGTTAAAGCTGGATGGATGCCAGAGAGTCACCTAACCATCTTTTAAAGATCTGTCAAACTGAAACTGCATTTTCTTCTTTCTTATACACATGTAGACACCGGGATCTCCTGGGAATATGTTTCCCCCCCTATTAGTTTAGAGTGTGATATGTGAAGCCCTTGCTTGTCACGAGTGGTTTCAAATTCTGCCTTTCAGCCAATCAACATGCCTAACTCACCTTGGATGATGGCCAGGAGGATGACAATGACAAAGAAGAAGAACGTGATGTCAAAGACGATACGTTCCACCTCAAACTCATCACCAGCGGGGTCCTCGATCTCGTCGCCGATGCCCCCGCCTGCACGGACTCCCACATACATGTGGTACATGTAACACTGAAACACAATACATCCTTGTTTTTGTCATATGACAGGCAGTTCCATCGTCTCCCATGAGACAAGCTGGGGATGTCAGCAAGGCCTTTTCTCACTCTTTGACAAAGATATATGGAAACTAGAGTAGGAAAGAAGCTGCAACCCTCCAAGCATAACACTCTATTATCTCAAATTGAGAATTCACCTACTGGCTGGCTCCATGTTTGAATGGAGTGGGTCCAAACAGGCAGCACTTTTATACAATTTCAGAGAATAGAAGAGCAATCAATATTCTTCGCCTCAGACGGCACATTTTACCCACGAGGTTTCATATACTTGTGAGTATGAGGAAAAAAGAATTAACAGTCAAGTTGCCTAGCAGGGAGAACTCTGGGCTTTTAAGAAACAAGGACATCTTTCATAAGAAACTTAAACATAACGAAAGGAAATATTTACTTCTTGACTGTCAGATAAACTTTCAAGAAACATTCAGAACTTTAAACTAACAGTAGGGAGGGGGAGGTTCATATTATTGCCATTTCTTTATCGTGATTCTCTGAAAAATGTATGTGGTGATGAAGGGACGAGTATTGAAAATCACTGTTGCTAACGTGCTTCACACTGTGAGGAATAAACAATAACACCGTGACCGAGGATAGTATGTGCAATCCCCTGCCTCCTAAGGGATTTATTCAAATGCTATCGCTGCCCATCCGCGCATCCGGTGAGTGACAGTGGAGTCCACATTAGAATAGAGAAGGTAGAGAGGGGTGTTATTGTTGTGAACAGCCAAACAAAGAGCTATGGTGGCTTGAGCGGCTGTTTTCTATCCATGTGTCCATCATTTATGGAAAAGTAGTGGATGTGCTGTGCTGCTTTCACTTCCACAGTGGGAATCACTGTCAGAATCCTCCTCCTTCCTGCTTGACTGGAGGTGGTAAATGAGGCGTGAGGCTGTTTGTGTTTCGAGAGATGGATGGAAATATATACAGTTGATAGATCTCCTGTAAATGGAGAGGTACATCACTACGCACGACTGCATGAGAGTGCATGTGTTTAACCCACCGTTAGCATGTCGTTGCACTTCATGTCTTGAGTGTCCTTGTCGTCACTCTTGTTGTAAAATTTGCGGAAGAAGTTGAAGGCCACCACGGAGTAGAGATACACCACAACTGCTAACAGGCCCACTGTCAGGACCAACTGACACAAACACACACATGAGTACAAGTCGACAGACAGAAGAAGATGAGCTTCAATATACTTCTGCATCTTAGAAATGCCCCATGATAACCATATGGCATGAAAGCACACATCCCCTTCAAACTCAGCAGAGACATGGATGGAGGAATAAGATAGACCGTCACACTCACACACACACACACACCTGTTTTCCATTGTGCGTCACAGACGAGAGGATGGTGCGAAGCGTCTTAAAGCCCATGGCGATGTCCAACAGGTGGGCAGCAAAGAAGAAGTTGTTATAATGACCGAGGACTGACATGGTCATGTACCAGGCCAGGTAGAGGAAGTACTGCGGCCACACACACACAAGCAAAGACAAACATCAAACAGACTCTATAGAGACAAATGTGTGTTTTAGATAAGGCAGGATATTACCAGCGTCACCTCTGCAGCATGAACGATTGTGTCAAACAAGAGATCAGATGAAAGAGGAAAAAGGTCATAAACTGTTCACTCATATATTATCTGTTAACATAAATTGCCGGAAGTTGCGCTTACATATTGGCTCTGTAACACGAGGACATACACCAACAAACCTCAGCAAGAGCCATCAAATATTTGACAGAGTACTTTTAATTTGAACTCACATTGTCAGTGAATACAACGCCCAGCTTCCAGACCTGGTACTTCATGTCAACAGAGTTAAATCTGTGGAAGAAACATCCTTATCAGACAGACACATGACGGAAAGAACCAGGAGAATAAGGGCAGCCTGCTATACGGCTTCAGATCACGATGTCCTGTTCTTCGTAGAGCACGATATAATATTATAGGACCTTCCTTTACCACACAGGCAAAAACAACCTGAAATTCAACCTCAAAAACATGAACATACAAGTGGAATAGATTATTGCTACTGACTAAGTCCGTCATCATCTTCTATGTGCCGTTGCAAAACTCCCATTTACCTCTATATTAAAGGGATGAGTTGATTTACTTATTTGAACCTTTATTTCAATACTCAGTTGCCTGTATGCAAACCATATCATAGCTGTTTGAGAGAGAAAAACCTTCATCGCTGCAAGTTTCTTTGTGTACTCTCACCTGCTCTCCTGACAAAGGCCACTACATTCAAAATAAAAGCTCAACTGCTCGTTTCCTTGAAGATCTTGTCCTTTGAGGAGTTAGGCCTCAGTAATAATAATAATAATAATAATAATAATAATAATAATAATAATAATAACAAGAACAAACAGCCAGTTCAGTTCTGTCTATTCCATGTTTTTTTCTGAAACTGCTTTCAAACTAATTAATTAGTAAAGAAGCTGAAGTTTTCCAACTGATACCTTTAAAAGTGCAGCGTTGCAAAGACGCTAGCAGTTTTTTAACGTCTTATCTACTCACAGAAGACTCCAGGCAGCGTCTCTCTTGAGCTCTTTCCTGTCAGAGCTGAAGTCTAAAGACGCCTGGTCCAGACCGAGGAGCTCACTGATCTTCTCACAGCCATAGAACTCACCATACTTATCCATCACCTGACAGGGGGAGAACACAGGTGACTACAACAATAAGAAGGCTCAATAAAGGCTGTCGTTATTTCTATTCATAATAAATCCCTATTATTCAATGATCAATGTGCTGTTGCTAGTATGAGGTGTTCTAGCTTGACTTGACAAACCGATGAATTCATTTAACTTCACCATAATATCTAGATTTTTTTTTCTGACAGTTAAAAAATCAAAAAGAAATCTTAAGAAATAGTCAGCAAGGAGATTAATTCAGAAAAGAAACATTCCATTTCTCTTCATTATACAAGAGGACATCTGATTGAGGAAGTATTGAACATCTCTGGAGACAAAAAGCTTCCTACCTGAGGGGAATAATAAATGGTTAATTCAATTGTACCTACTTTGAGTGGAACATGCACAAAGTTACATACATATATAAGATCATTCAGAACATCTAGAAGTGTGCAGAATCACAGCTGCAGTCCTCACCTTCCTCTTTACAAATTTATCCCAGTAATTACTAGGAAATGATCTGAAAAGACAAACAAATAGTAAAATAGATGTTCATAAGGAAATTAAACAGTAACAAAGCTGAACAACTTTCTGTACCACAAAACATCTAATGGCCATGAATATGATGAATAATGGATTGTAATCATCAGTCCAGTTCTGAACATACAGCGTGTCAATGACGAGTCGATCCCACTGGCCCTTGATGTCCTCGTCAGGCGGCTGCTCTGTCACATACAAGCCGTCAAACTCAAGTCTCCGGGCCACATCCTTCTCCCGTTTGAAGACCACCAGTGGTACCTGCCAATCACATGAACAGCAGTAATCACCCGTCTCTTTGCATGAACGGACCCGTGTTACGTCGGCACGACCTGCAACATGAAATTCTTGTATGTTTCAAAGCCCCTTTTTGCTCTTCTCCCATTTAGCCTGGTGACTATTAAAATATATTGTAGGCCTACATATGATAAGAGGTATATTTGTGCTTGTATTTACCTTCAGGCAGTAGTAACCGATAATACAGCAGAAGGAGATCAGTGTGTGTGCCACAGCCATGAGGTGAAGAGACGGCTCCATGTATCCGCTGCTTTCTTCCAGCACATAATAGATTCCTCCCTGATTGTCATCTCCAGCAGCAGAGTGCAGGTCCTCAGAATAAACTGATGTGACGGCTCCTTCCTTTACTTCCGATGTGGGCAAGGATTCTACCTGAGACAGTTAGAGAGACAGAACGAGACACCGAAGACAGAGCATATCTCTTTATGGAAATATTAGAGATCTCGTTTGTGTAATAGGATAAGATCAGCAGGACACTTAGACAGGCGTAGCCCACGGAAAAATGTAATATTGTATATTTAATTACTTCTGACCTTGTAGAAGAGGAGGATGAAGTTGATTGCGAAGGTGACAAATAGAGCCAGTAAGCGCATATTATAAAAAATCCGTGCGAAGTAGTTCTGAAAAAAAAAAAAAATATATATATATATTTATATATTAAGGAGTCTTCCTATTTATTATTATGTGGGCTTGCAAGCTGTATGTTACCAGCAGGCTCTTGTTAGTGGTGCTTATCATCTCCCACAGAGCAGAGTGGTGACTTCCTGGTTCCTCTGACTTATCGGAGCATCTCTTTGCTCTCCACTCTGCGTTCTCCTTCCCAATTTTCTTCTCTCTGACAACAAAGGACATGGAGATGAGCTTCATTCTGACGACGAAGCGTCTGATATCAGGGAATCAGAAATTTACTTTTTTACCGTTTTCTCATGTTTCATTAGGACCAAAATGCTTTGCAACAAACACGTTATTTTTTCTATTGAATTCATTTTGCATATACTCATTCAGCATGTTCTAGGAAAGTTAAAAATCACCTCCATTTACACACATTAAAATCCTTACAATACTATAGTTTCCTTTTGCCTCACTAAAAGTCCACAATACATGAATATTAAATTATTTTTCAATGCATAAGCTTCCCCTACTTTACTATAAAGTCCATTCTCAGGCCTCAAGCTTCCATATCAGAGGTCGTGTGTGCTGAATATCAGACTAGAATAGGCTCCATGCTTAAAATCAAATCAGCAAAGAGAAAATCTACACTTTGATGAGTGAATGTGAAAACAGCATCTTTCTGTCAAACTCTGCACATACATCACTCTATACATTGAGGCTAAAACATTCAACTGTAGGAACAAGAAGAAAAAAACATTTCTGACTGCAGGGGGACTTTAAATAATCCCTCCTGAGGATTTCATAGGGAAGAAAGAGACTCACTTTGGATTTTCTGATTCCAGCATCTTCTCATCTTCTGCCTTCTCCTCTGTGGCCGTGTCGGCCTTCGTCTGCTGTCGAAAAAATTGATTCAGAAAATCACAAGATGAATAAGAATGAAACTGTATGAATGCAGTTTGAAGTTTTCGAAAACTTAGAAACACTTTTTTATAACACATTGAGCATCACTGAATTCAAAGAGAGCATATGATCGTCATGTCATATCCATAGATAGAAATGAATTAATACCATCCCCTGATGTTTGTCAGGAGACGTGTTGGCAGCTGTGTTGAACAGGTCAGTCAGACTGGCGCTGAGCTCCTGTGTCGTAAGTCTGTATTGGCCTCCGTCTTTCTTCACTTTGAGGCCAAATATGTCCGACAGTGAATCCAAGTCCCTGGAAGAGGATATGGCGGCAACCTGCCCGATCTCCTTCAATTCACTCTGGGAAGATAAACTGGCAGAGTACCTCTTCAACCGATCCACACCACTTGGCACCTCCATGACCTCATCAAGTGTTGGCTCAAGGATACCACCCAGCAAATCTGATATCCTCATCCTTTTGGCTCCCTCTATGAGCCCACCGCTAACAAAGGCGATGTAGAGTACGTATGTGATGCCGCTAACTACACCACTAATGCACCGGAACACAGACACTAAAATATATCTGAGGAAGAAAACAGCTGACATGAGCATATCCTTCAGATTCATCTTCATGAGGGTCTTCAGGTTTCTGACAGAGAATAGAGACGTCAGCAGAATCCACCAATGACACATGAAACCCATCTCCTTTCTGTCTACGCCCTCCTCTTCACTCTTCCTTTTTTCTTCTACTTCTTTTGCAGCATTTCGCTCTCCAGTGTCAGAGCCAGATATCTGGGCTGCCAGCTGCATCTCAAAGATGGTGTCCTCGCAGAAGTTGACAAACATTTCCATTTTTTCTTTCTCCCCACCCTCTGTGACCACATCAAAGATGAACTGCCTCTTGGACTGTTTCACCTGAGGCTTCTCCCATTGAGAGCGGTTGGATTCGCTGATCTCAAAGTAGACACGTTCAATGCGCTTCCCACTGCCAAGGATCTCAATGCGTCCTAAATAGGGCTGGAAGTAAGTCAAGACACACTCCGCGAGTTCCAAGAAGGCCATTAGTCTGGAGTCGTTGGGCATGTGTTCAGACAAATTGGTGAGGAGGACAGCGATGCTGAAGCCGATGTCTTTGGCCGGCTCGTGGAAGCGATCCACAAAAGCCTCATAATCCAGGATTTCACTGTCGTCAGTCTCAATGCAGGAGAGGAGGAAGTGAGTCTCAGCTTGTGAAAAGCGCTTGGAGTTGTCCATGGCTTTCTGGAAGTTCTTCCTGGAGATGCAGCCCTTACGATCCGGGTCGTACTCTCTAAAGGCATCCGAGGAGGTGAGGTCTTTAAGTTTGAGGAACATATCAAAAAACTTGAGGATCATCTCCACGTTGCCCGACGATTCCACCAACATATCCACCATCTGCTTCCCAATAGTTCCATTGACGACATTACCTGCAGGGAAATTAAAGCACAGCATTAATGAGGCCTTGTAACTCATTCATGATCATGAACTGGGGAGCAACAGTTGAATGTGTGGGATTCTAACCTTCCAGCATGGAAAGCAAAAACACAACCATGTCCTTTTGTAAATCCATGAGCTCTTTCAGAAGCTCAATTTGCCTTGAATCCTGTGTAGAAGAAAGAAATACATACGTAACAAGTGTAACAATGAAACAACAACATTGTTAGCAGACGATTATAAGAAGTCCCAGGGTAGAAATCATACTATCACCTCAGCTAACATACATTTTAACAGGGAAATAATCCAAATACATGTCAGTGGATTGATCTGATATACCTGAGAGAGCTTCATCTGCATGTGGGCAAAGACATGAAGGAATCCTACCACAGCATCCCACAGACGACTGTGAGCTAGACTCTGCTGGTTTCCAGTACATGGGCCCTGAACATAAACACAGATAACATGAGCTGCTTCATTTACAAAAACACAAACACCTCAAGTAGGTGAGAGCCAAGTCATCTTCTCCACAGAATTATACATATCTATACACATACATGTACAAGGGAATGGAGAGTGACTGACCTGTATGTACTCAGTGAGTGTGTTGAAGACCTGTTTGGCCACTTTGATGGCCTTGGAAAAGTTGTGTTGGCCGTGTGCATCAATCACATCCTTCCCAGAGTAGTACCAGTAGAAGTCACTGATGGACTCCTGGAATATCAGGATGTAAAGAATGTTTATTTACAGTAATTGATGGGTATTCTAAAACCATTCTGTAGGATACAAAGTTTCACTGTACACCGAAAAAAAGCCTTAAATGATTAATAAACGTAGCTAGTTGTTAGACTGGGGCCTTGATGACGTCATAATGATATTTAGATTACAGAATAATTCATAGTTTAAACTGGTTTCATACAGTAGCCCAGTAAAGATAGCCCAGTGATCATTAAAACACTTGTGGTCTCTAGTATTGAGTCGATAGATGGTCATTGCAGGCTTACCTGTACTCTCAGTAAATAGTCCACTGTGGAAATAATAATGTTGACAGTCGTGTTGTTGCCTGTCTGTGTTCTCAAGTAATTCTGGAAATCTAACAAAGAAAAAAGTACAAGTATGATGACTCGAGGAAAAATGTCCTTGGAGAATAGAAATTCAAAGCTATGTGTTGTACAGCAATAATAAATAATCATTACCATCATTTGAATACAACAATACAAACAAGTATAAACATCCTCTCCTTTATATTGTAGACTTCAGTAAACTAGATGTGAACAGCGTGTAGGAGGGGACTGCATCGAGCAAGTAACCTGAATTGTGTCCTTCACAGAGCAGCTGCAGAAAACGGAATAGGTCACGCGTTATGTCTTCATCAGGCATCACCTTCTCCCCTGGGAAAAGGATGGATGGAAAAAGGTTAATAAATAAAAGGATGAAGTGCATCCCTGTAAGAGGGGAAGGACAGAATGACTGAGGCGGTGAAGGCAGAGAATAGACCACAGGAAAGTGAAGGGAGGCAGCTGCTGATGATATTCAAGACTGAGAAAATTGGCAAAACATCTCACAGCTAGTTCAACTGCGCTTGCATGGCTTCACAGAAAGATATATATTTTTTTAAATCTCCATATGAATACCTGAGCTCTCGTCCATGGCCATTCCTAATCCTTCTGCTTTGTTTTGCCTTTCGAATGCGTTCAGATCCAGAACACTGAAAACACACACACATACACGGGGATAAGCAAAGCTTTTTGGGCTCTTATCAGAATATTCCGCCTGACAGCCTTTGTGACATTTAAGAGGACTGGTGTCCCTACATCCACTCACCAACATGCCTGCATGAGGCCCGCCATGCTCTGAAAGAAGCCAACATCTCGCTTTTCTCTCAGATAATCCAGCATTTTCTAACAAACACATCAAAGACAAGAGAGCAGGAAGGTTTCATCCGATACATCTAAAATTGTACTTTTTATCAGTGAAAGCTCTGCCGCAGTGTGCCAGTATGTCCAAAAGAAGACATAAAACCTAAAGCAATATATTTATATCAAAAGCCACATTGTACCTGTTGAACAGCAGCATTCCCTCCGTTGAGAACAGCAATACCCAGCTTCAGTGTCGGGGCAATCAAGGAGCCCATGGCACCTGATGAGATGTTAAATGATCAAAATCAGGAAACATATAGTACTGACACAGAAGTAGTGTTACATGACTCCTACAGGAAAGGCTAACCAGATAGCTAATCTTCGTTCTTCAGCAGCATCTCAGGAATAAGAGAAGAATTTCACACTAATCTTAGCTCATGAGGCATCTTGGTAAAAGAGGTTATCCCTCGACTAATATCAACTTCAGTCATCAACCCTTCCGACCTTTGCTTGCACTGATGGTTTGCAGGACCATCTCAGAAGCTCCCCGATGATGCAGCCTGGCCTGCTGGTACAGCAACTTCTGCTTCTCCATCTCTTTCTCCTGAGCCACAAGCAAAGCAAATTCATTGGCTCAGCGTATATGTTGTATCAGCTTGTCATTATTGATTCATCTACAATACAATTTAAACTTATATGAATTACTAATGAATGGACGTATTGCTATCGCTGATATTGCAGCGGAAAAAGGAAACACAATCAGAACATTAAACATGAAGTTAAGACAGCCGGTTCGCTCACCTCAAAGCTTTCCACCTCCTGCTCTTCGTCGTCATCGTCCTCTCCTTGGCAACTCTGGGAGGCAAAAATTTAAGGATGGTGATAATTATATAGAGAAGGTTGATTTCCCTCCTACACTGTCCCTGATATTGAGGCTGTATACAGTCTGGGGAACCTGCTTATACAGCTGAATATGACTGATCACACATTTGCCAAAGCAAAACTTTACAATCTCTACAGCGCTCAAATCCTCCGTCTTTAGAGCCTTGATGGAAAATCACAGAGTGGAAACAGATGAATACAATTAT
>CAAKHC010004223.1:0-29552 GCA_901007825.1 Macroramphosus scolopax | reverse complement strand
TCTTACCAATATTGTGTGTCACTGATAACCATTCCCTTACAGATGCTATCAAGTCTACTAAGTCAGTGACAGAGAAAAGGCTCCGCCTTGAAATAAGTGGCATCAAGGAACTTCTGCAGAGTAAAAGAATTCAACAGATACTGTGGGCACCTACAGGAGAGCAGCTGGCTGACTGCTTGACAAAACGAGGTGCATCCACACTTCAGATCCTAAAGGCACTGAGTGTGGGAGTGTGGAAAATGGAATAGAGACTATTCAGTTTTTTGAATTATTTTTTTTGGACAGTTCTTTTGTCACCATGTTCTTACTTTCACATGCTCATGGACATTAATAATAGACGTTGTCTTTTTCTGTTAAAAAAAAATGTTGGAGATTGTAAATGTTCTGTTTTTGTATTGCACACTTTTTATGTTACTTACGGTGCAGTCACTCTATTGGTATGTTTACGGTAGCTCCCAGCTGGCTTTGCTGGATGCGCGGGCCGGGTGAACAGTTTTTGTATGTAAAATGGCAGCGGCCAGGTTGTTTATTGTGTTACCTGAAGTTCGACTAAGTAAAGTCAATTAATACAAAGAAGAAGGTTGTCGTCATTGAGTTAACACAACAGCAGTTCATATAATCCTCCAATAGAGGGTCAGGATCATCCGTTCATTATGGATTTATCAACCATTACCAATGCGCGTGCGTGATGGTTATATATTAGAAATATATTGCTGTGTGGAGCAAGAACGTGTCTCATACCAATAACAACCAGAATGAAAACTCACCTGATCGAGTAAATACAGGACTCGAGCGATTCCAATTATCTTATTGACGGTCCCGTGTGCCTCAGCGGTGGAACCCAGCTGGCTTCGGTTCTCTGAGAGGAGGGTGTCCTGCTGCAGGGCAGTTTGAGTTATTTTAGAAGCAAAAAAAAAGTGGCACATATCCTTCTTGTGTTCCGAGGTGCTGGCATATCAATCATTCAATTATAACATGTTTAGAAATGCTGCTTGAGAGGTCGTCAATCCGGAGACATGCAGTTTATGGAACAGTGGAAAGTGAATAACAACTTTAACAGGATAAAACACATGAAAGAATAAACAAAACAGCTTTTTGTTTAAATGACTGGACTAATAAGCATCATTAAGGAATCACTGAATCTTATATTCCCCAGTGCTTTTATATCCTTCACTTGAATTCTCACACTGTTAACAGCAGCAGTGTTTGGATCAAAGGTTGTGCAAGAATATGATAATTTTTCTGATTAAAGGATAAAACAATATTTCTGTTTCTATTACTGATTCATGAATGAAGTAATGCTGCATCCACATTCTGTACATGGTTGTGCGTATGTCACATTTGAGTCACGACTTAACAGCAAATGTAAATTTAAGAGCATTCTTTAATTTAACTTGACCACACTCTTGCTGGTGGTGAAGTTAAGTCACAGGTGTTTCAGGCATTTCAGTGTAAGTGCAGAGTGTCTGCAGCAAAATCTGTTCGTCATTCACTCTCCAACTAAGGACAGAATTGTAATTCAAACAACCAATATACATCTACTTCTTCTACTTTGTCATTTGTCATTAAGACTGTTGATTCTTCCCTGAAGACGAAGATCCTACAAGCTCGTCAGGGACATTTGTCGAAACACAAAGGAATAAGAATGTGTTACAAGAAAAACTCATTCAAATGAAAAGAAATTCCGTGTATATGTTTAAACCAAAAGAAATTAGAATGTCTTTACCTGATTCTGAAGATGAACGAAGCAATTAAAGACACAGTCCCGGATCTCATCTTCAGTGTTCTTCTGTGAAAATGAAATAGTGGGCAGAATTAAATCAATGGATTCTAAGATATTCACCGTGATCGTACGACAGTGCAGATAATCAGAGAAGTTTTCTCATCAGACTAGGATTCTTTCTTCTGAATCTTCTTCTCGCAGAAGATATGATGAAGGGAAGATTTGTACATTTTCTTGTCTCTTGCGACGCCCCGACGTCCTGATGATACGCTGCCTCCATTTGTTTGGAGTATCGAATATCAATTTGAGTTAAGCGACGCTTATAACCTTCAGTGCCAACCAACCTGAGTGAAGCTGCTCTTGGCCAACGTGATAAGGCTCTGGTCGCTTGGACAGCAAACCCTGAGTCCCACAGGGAGCAGTCTCTTCACGGAAGCCACAATGAGAGAGGTGTGTACGGAATAACGATCTCCCTTCTTCTTCATCCGCCTCTTCTCGTAGTCGAACTGAGAATTGAAAAGCCATTCAATTATTTTCATCACGCTTAGCTGACAATTGTAAGAGCAATTTCTACAACATAGAGAAATGAGGTTCGAGCGCGTCTGGGAAAGCAAAAGGTTATAAAGGTCAACTGATGAATAAGCCTGACCTTTGACATGTTATCATTGTTGACCAAAAAAGCCAAGTTGTTGATTTCATTTTGGACCACATAGTTCTGTTCCTCCCACTTGAAGTTCTGTGATAGGAAACAGGTACAAAATATGACATCGTTTATAGGACAAGACATTTACTTGAATTAAAAGCAATATTATGTGTCACCCTCACGTGAGATTTGGTCCAGAATATAAAGACCTCTGCCACCATGCTGAACAGCTGCTCAGCCTCGGGATGCGACTCTGTCTGCCATGTTGTTCTGAGACAGACATCCCAAAATACATTCAGATGTGATTGTGTTGAAACACAAGACAGCTAAAGCTGTTCATTTGAAAAGGATACAGGAAGTGTAAGTGTAACCAGTGCAATGCTGTTCGTTGGATGATATGACCAACTACAAATCATTTTCATTGTCTGTATTGACCGTGAACCGAATGTGTCTTAACCAAATACTTGTACCCAAAATGACTTGCTATTGAAGCAGGGCAACCCATGGGGGTTGTGTGGTAACTAGTCTGTTAACAATGGTGCCGAAATAACAGGTTAAACGATGCACTGTCTGCATTGCTGTTAAAGGTGTCTTTTCAACCATTCCAACAAACAAATGTGCTTTTGGTGGGGTGATATCAATACCAAAATGTATGTATATAGTAAACAAACTATGTCCAGGTGACCACCTGTGGCTGCATGCCTTACCGAGTAGCATCCACAAATGGGATGAGGAGGGGATAGAAGGCATAGAGGTCTCGCACCAGCAACATAAACTTCTCCTGTATCTGTAACTCTGCCTCAGACGCATCACACCCCTCTGCTTTCATCTGCTCTTCCTCGAGCAACACATTTTCGGCCCTCTTCCTCAGCTTCTCCATCAGCGGCAGGAAGTGGCTCTTCAGCAGCCCAGCGCGGGCTTTGCATATGATCGGCTGAGAATAAACTGGAATACACAGCTGATAATTGTTAATAATAAGAAAGAGGAGAATGTTGAACTAATGTGAAATAAAGACATTTAAATACATGCACGCCACAATACCTGCCAGCCCTTTCATCCAGTCACCCTGGCTAGCACCCACATGGTTGTGAATTATACGGAGGATGTGGCCAAGTAGGTCACTGGCATGCTGAGGAATGACAGAGGTGCAGATTGGATTGTCTGGCTGGCCTTTGGGGCCCCACTGCCACCAATGAGACATGTAACTGCACAGCATTGGCAAGGTGACATCCGTGACATGTACGTAGTGGGCCTGGCGAGCTGCAGCACCAGCACAGGCCAACTCCTCCACTTCTCCCAGGGCTTGTTCCAGAGAAGGCAGGAGGGGACACATGTCTTCCATCTGATCCGGCAGCCCCAGGTCTACGAGGAACAGAGTGGGAAATTACGAGGGCGGTGTGAAATGTTCCAGGAGCTTTGAAATAAAATGATAAAGCAAGTTTTTATTGTTTATAATAATTGTGCATTTGTATGTTTATTACCATCACGCTCAGAAACACTCATAGTGTTGTAGATGGAATAAGGGTTGTTCTGGTTGATGGCTGGCTCCAAGAAACATACAGGAAAAGCCCCAGTCAGGGCTGATAGACAAGCACCAGCTGCTGGCCGCTGCCTGGATTGAAAGGCACAGTTACACAGGCACAAGACTGACTGTGACCAAATCTTATCAGAGTTCCTCCTCGGAGTTTAACTGCCATCTGCTTTCTGGCGTCGTTATATTCAAACTAGTATCTAGTTTATCTAGTAATCTTTGAAATCAAAGTTAATAGTCTGTACCCCTCCATGTAGATGTTACTTGTGGTGCCAAGTGAGTAGAGGCTGTTGAGGATCCTGTAACAGGAGACCTGGATACTGCCAACTGGAAAGAAAAGGTCAGGCTTCAAGCTGAGATACTCTCCAAGAAACAGCTACAGACACTGAGAGGGTAAACTGATTCACAACCACAGAGAGACTGATTAGCTAGATGGCTTCTGATTCATGAGTGTCATGATGTTACTGATGGAGACATTATGCTCCTGCTGCTCTGTGGCCTTGACTGAGACACGTAATGAGACACGTATTCCAAAGACGTGGAAGGTATTGAAGTTGAAAGGAGGTTGCCCTCGGTGATTTCAGAGGTATGGAAACCATCTGTTTATCCTGCTCAACATATGGAGGTGAAGGAACCCTTGAAAGTACATATGGGCTGGTGGAATATATTAATTAATTAATTTATATTTTATAATATGAGACAACACTGGAAGGCTGCTACACGTGGTGCATTTGAGAATTAAGGAAAAAACAAAACAAAACTGTGACCTATATGCAATGATAAGATGTCGCATATTAATTTTAGAACGTATATTTTCCTGACTGGCAAAGTTGAACCAGACACTAATTTTATTAAACCCATCTTAAGATCCATCTCTCTTCCTTTAATTCTTGTATTTCAAAACATGACTGGTTTCATTCTGTTCTTGTTATTTATTTCATCTCCTTTTTATTTTATTTACCACATTTTTTAATCTTCATAAAAACGTTGTGACGTCTCTGCCAAGCGCTCTATTCAACATTTGTTTTTAAATGTGCTCTACATATATAGTGACTTACTTAAGAAGCATAAGAAATTCATATCGGCCTTTCTCCCTTTGCGGAGGCAAACACTGTGGTAGCTCTTACCCAGGATGTCCACTCCATAGTTGTGATTGCCAAGATGCTGGAAGAGTGACGTGAGGGTGGGGAGAAGGATGGAGGTTGTGAAGCTGAGAACCTTAGCTACGCCTCTAGCCTGTTGACCTCTACATTGAGGTAAAGAGACCAGGCTCACAGAGAGGTTCTCCACTGTCATCTCGAGATCAGCCGCAGCTGCCTCAAAGAATGAATCCAGAGATGCCTGGATGGCCTCCGGGGCCGACTTCATCAATGTCCTGGGGTGAAAGAAAGAAAAATTACATATTATACTTTATGTCAAGGAAATATATTCAATTTATACAAATGGATATTGTAAAAGCTAAATGAAGCATATATATTAAAATTTTAAGGGTGAGCTGCAGTGTCTCATTTAACAAGCTCTAATAAAGCCGGTTTAATGGAATAAATCAGCCGCTAATCCACCCAGCAGGAAAAGTCAGAATGACATCAATCTCCACTGAGCCAAAAGTCTCCTTCTGGCGTCAGGCCTCAGAGGTATCGTCCTTCGGGAGTAACAGTGATATCGACCACAATTAGATAGCATCAATGCATCAATTACACCACTCATTTCATCCTAAGACGTGGTGTGAAACTGATGTGACCGCAGTCAGAAAGCGAGGAGATCAATTAAAGCAGAGTGTGACTGCAGTGCCATCTAGCTACCTGGCATCAAGAGCTTGGGCCAAAACACTGAGGCAGCTCGCGACTGATGAGCCTTCATTTCCTGCGAAGACATAACCACATTAAATTCAGACAGAAATATATGTGACTATAGACCGTGCATGAGCATACACAAAGCAACAGATGAGTAATACCAACCAATAGAGAGCAAATTCACTTCCACACCATTCTTACCAAAGAGGGAGATCCTGTGTCTTACAAGAGCTGCCAGCTTACAAAAGAAGCTGAGTGTGAGAAGAAAAGACAAGAGAGTTAATGAGAGAAAAATTACTGCGAAACATATCAGAGGCTTTATCACATAAAAATGCAAGACTACACCATTTGTTACATACTGTTGGATTACCTGTATGTACACTTATTTTTCATTAGGGGTGACACGTACCTTGCAATCATCTCCTTTTCCTTTTTTGTGGCGTGGCTCCTGTTAACATTGGAGCAGATGGAGATGGAGAGGAAGTACAGTCGGTGGCTTTTCACATATTGTTCCAAAAGAGGAAGGACAACCTGTTGAAGGGGTGAAGGCAACTGGTCACGTCCTAAATCCAGTTGAACGAGGATCATCCAAATAATCTCAAATTATACCTTTAATCCCCTGAAAATGTTCTCTGCGTAGACTCAAAGTTTGGTGAAATATTCATCAAACTTTTTTAATGTTTGGCAGCATCATACCGATTCTGTACCAGTTTTTCAGAGTGTTTTTTTGAAGCTACATATAGTTTTTCTTGCACCGTTAACCTAAACGGATCATTATCATTATATACATCTTGTTCACCAAATGTTCATTAAAAATATTTTCCTGTAACTGAAGCACACAGACATTTTTCCTGCCTGTTAGACACAAGTTCTAAGATTTTGCCCACTATTAGCTGGTTTAATGAAACACTGGCATTTCACGGAGGCATGCAGGGTTGGTGTGCGTTGTTGAGTGGGAGGTGTGGGGTGTATAGATCTGAAGCACGACTGTGTCCATGGTCTTGGCTGACTGGGTCTGACTCAAGGGCTTCTATCAATGAAGAAATCACCCGTTTCCACTTGCTGCCTCCTGAAAGGCAGAACTGCGTGGGAAGCTTTAATCAATGTCCTGATGGCGATCGACACGCCCACGTGGATTTCTAGGATGGTTAAATAAATTAACAGCCACGAGGGGTTTTACTTAGATGGGTTGCCCGTGGCAACCGTCTAACAAAACTAATTAGATGACATGAACGGAATTTTTAAAAAAGACCATCATAAGAGGGAGGAAATGGTGTTGGATAAATGAAATTGGAAGGGTTATATTGATGATTCCTTGAGTAGATTTAATGTGTGCGTTGATCTCAAGCAAACCTTTAGAAAGAAATGTATAGGTTGGTGGTGTGAAGATCTCTCTCCTTTAGACATCTGTCCTCTGGCTTGCATCACCTCTGGAAAGAAAAAAAAACATGAAATACAGAGTTCTATGCAATCAAATCCACATTGACACTAAAGGTGAAAATATAAATAAGTGTCGTTTTCTTTCATTTGAAAGTGCTCAATTCAACATGGGAAAGATTGGTTGACAATCACAGTCCGATTCTGAACGATGTTCTGAATCAACCGGGAGACAGAATTGCTGGACACAAGAGACTGTAGCTCAGTGTTCATAAAAACAAACTGTTATTGTTTCAGGCACAGTCACATGTTCAAAAGCTTATAGTATCAGGTAGATCGTGTCGTCATGCTTTGGGATTTATAATGTAACAATAAATCTTGTTGTTTCATATGTTTCATGTTACATTTAATGTATTTTTTGCCTGAAGGGGCAATAGACAATGTTATTGCGGTAACTTATTATCACGGAGTAAATGTTTACTGCACAATGTGATTGGTGTAGAACAATGACACCCTAAGCTATCTGCCACAAACTCATAATTCACAGCACGTTCCTGAATGCAACATTAACGCTTTCGAGCCGACAGCACAGGAACTGAAGAGGTAATGTGACATTGTCGTAACTTTCTATGGGGCAATAAAGTAGTTTGAAAAAGTGCTTCGCTCATACAAATAACCACGGCAGCCGGCGTCAGTAACTATGTTACCCAGCTCCAACATGTGCTCTTGGGCCTCCTCAGAGTAAGATAGCAGCCGCTGGAGGAGGGTGTAGCCAAAACAGCTCGATACGGCTGGGAAATCTGTCTCCACTGTCTTCCGATCCCTGCGGAGGGAGTGAAGCAAAATGGGGCAATAAAACAAAATAGCTTGCAAGAAATACAATGAGCTACTTTAAACACTGCATAATATGCATTGTATTTTATAAGCAAAGCTTTCAAGATTGGGAAGACAACGAGGGAAAGAAAGACTGGGGCCTCATTGCCACAGTGCCTGCAAAATATTGTTAAGTATAACAGATAAGAGAAAAATAAGACTTCCATTCGCTACCAACTTCATGCAGATCTCTCAACAGTTTTGCAGTCATAAGCTCCGTGTTCTTACCTCCACACACTGTAGCGATTCAGCCGAAGGAACTTGAGCACATCCTGGGCTTTTTGTCTGAATTTGGTCTTCTCCTTTGCAGTCAGGGAATCATAGGACACAAGCACGATATGCCCCCCTACTCCTGAGGACACAAAGGGTTAAACACTGTAACACAACACGGAAAGGAGAGGAGAGGAGAGGAGAGGAGAGGAAGTCAATATGGTACCTTTACTCTCAACTTCTAATTTCTTCCTCTTCGCGCAGACGTTATGGTAGTTTTCTGCCAACTTTTCAGCCATAGCCTAAAGAAAAGAACAAATTAGCATCCATGAATCCGTGTTCACCAGTCTATAACATGATTTTTAGCTGAATATTTTCTTGTACATTTTGTGGCAAGAGATGCGTGCGAAGGGCGGTTTTAAATGACAGACTTCATAAGGCCAGAGAGTATTCTAATATATCAGGGGAGTGCAGATTGACTTCTCCCACAAGGAAATTACTTTAGTCACTATGTCCTGTGTTCAGTGCCTGAAATATGATTACTACACACTCCGGATATGATTGAAAATGCAGATGATTTCTTCTTGTGACTCCACATTTTCAGGACACATTTTGTGTCACTGAGTTGTTTTGAATTCTGTAAATGATTGAACAATCTGAACATCCCTATAATATTGTGTAAATACAAAGTGAATACTATGAAGTGTTCAGATGTGCCACACAAAGTGATCATCTTGTTGCTCTAGATCAATAAAACCTCTGATAATCATCAGCCAGGATTAAAGTAGAATCAAAGTTGTGCCTCATTTAACAAACAATGGTATTACTCACGCACTGATCCCATGATAAGGTGATGCTACTCGTGTCCATAGGTTTGGGGCTGAAGGTTGAAGCTCCTTCAAAAGACAACTAAGTGACAGAAAGAACAGTTGATTACTTCAATTATAGCTTCATGTAAAATGAATATAAATTAGATTCAGGTTTCACGTGGATTTTACAACCAAGTTTAGTTGTGAAAAATAAACCTAAACAAACAAAGAAAATCTTGCAAGTTTGCAAGTTTCTTTTCTCTGAAGACTTGTGCCTTACACACAAGGTGCACCTCGACAGACAAGCTGCCCGAGTCGGACGACAGCATGAAACACACATACCTGTCCAGACTGTGAGATTCTGCGTGCGCAGGTGTGTGCGTCGAATGCATCTCCTTCTTTAGCCGGCTCTATGGTCCATCCAAAGGCCAGCATACTCTTTATTGTCTCTTTAATGGCCCAGCGGTACGCCTCCTTATCCTGGGAAACTCAGAAATATAGATTTTCCTAATGTAAAACTGAACTTAAACAACAAAGTAGAGGAAAATTGTTTGTCCACTTCATACAGCAAACACTGGAAGAGAAGCAATAATTCATAGAGGTAATAATTCAAAAACCATGAACAGAGGCCCTTTATTCTTTACTTTAACACGCCACATTTGGTATCCAAGTACATCTGGGATTCGTCAGCTCTCCACGCCCAATCACACACACAAACACACACTGTGAAGCTACCTTTTCAGCCAGAGCCCTGTATGGCTTGAGGAGAGGGTGAACCTTGCTGTTCTCACATAGCTGCTCCCCATAGACCCAGCCATTGGCAAACTGACAGAGACAACACAGATGCACTACAGATCACACTTTACGAAAAAATGCAGACGTCAACATCGACGCTCAACCACATTACTACACCTCAGTGTTTTCACACTGTCAAACAGAAAAATGATCTTAGAAATGTATTGCTGCGTGGTTCAATCCTGACCAGGGTTGCGTTCATCACCTCTAACGTGTCGACATAAGCTGGACTCTCATTTGAAGAATAACCTTGGTGATCTTACCTTATCCAGCGACCACTTCTCATGAGTGTGCTCTGCATATTTGTTCACTACAACCTCCAGTCTCTCTGGTACTGACACACTAGGGGAGGGCAGGGAAATACATTATACATCATAGAGTGCTATCACACATATAGATAGAACTAATACGAAATTGATCTTTGAATAAGACAGTTTGGAATCATCTAGTGACCTACTGTCCTCTTCATACTGCATTGTACGACATACTGCCAACTCAAAGAATGGTTTGTATCAGCAGGCGGTTCCCACTCAGGTATACAATATAATGCTTTATGCACGCATATTGGGAATCTACATGGTGACTGAAATTCTGTTTAATCAATTTACATAATAATACTGGATCTAAAATTACCATCTGCCTTGTAGTCCACCACTGCATTGCCTGAAGAAACGCAATGCATTGTGGGCTAATTGATTATGTCCAATATGGTCCGGTCCCTATGCATGCTTTTGCAAGAAAAATGCCTGGATTTATATACAGGTTGTACATGACGTCAACCTCAATGTGAAGGGTATGTTATTAGGTGAACACAGTCTATGTCACTGAGTTAACTGCATCTTCACTTTTTCCAAATGTACTATTTTGTCCGCGCTCAATTAAAAAGCCTGGTCAGTGTCTTACTTGGAGGTATCTACAGGCTGGGGGTCGAAGTGTTCATCTGTGGATGTTTTCCTCTCTGTCTGGGATATACAGCTTTGGTCTATGTGGTCAGGAGGCAGAGCCTGGGCCATCGCAGCCAGGAACTGAACACACAGCGTAGATAACTGTGGCTCATGTGGCTGTGGAGTTGGAGGAGAAAGGGGCCAACAGGCAATCAGATTGCGGGAGGAAGGAAACAAGAGAAGGAGTAACAGCAAGCTGAACACAATGGGACAAACTACAGATGGTTGAATTATATAATAAACACACATAAAAAATTGTTCTTGCCAATGAAGTCGTTTTTGAGGAGGATGAAAAATAAACGAGGTATTGAATACATTTTTTTTAAACATTTGTAAGTAATTTGGGGATTGACACTATATTCATTATGTTTTTACCTGCTTTGCCAAAGCCTTAAACACCCCCCAGAACAGCTTTCGAGACAAGTGTAGCTCGTCTTCAGAGGCCACGCTCTGGTCCCCCTGCCCTCCAGTGAGTGAGTAGTACTTCCACCACTGCTCGTAGTGACTGGTCAGGAGCTGCCAAAGGAAAATAGTGAGTCAATAAAAAGGAAAACTGTAACCTGGTGTACTAATATATGTTGGTGTAACTACCTTCAGTGGCATCTTGCTGTTGTCTGTGAGATTGGGAACATCAAGGACCAGACGTCGCAGAAGGGGCTGCATCATAGATGGTTGGAGTTTACTAAGGACAGTGATGAGTGCAGAATTACTCACAGCTACACACACACATTAACATACACACACAGTGAATCATGTTCTCACTGATGATGTCATTAACGAGTGTCAAATGTGATTATGAAGATGCCACGTGCAAGATATTAATTAACATTTTATTTGAGGAATTATATCTAAATTTGTCAAAACAGGCTTCATGAATGAGTTTCATTAAATACCGATGAGCACTGTGTCTGCATCAGTCAGTTTGCTGTTCCTGATTTCCCATGATAATGTGCAAAATCAAAACCTGATGAACTAATAATAGCCAAGCCAGTAGAGCAGAACTCTGTTGTTTGCTTCATCATACCTGCAGACAGCCAACAAACAATCTTCAATGGTGTCTCTCTGAGCTTTGGTCAAGCTTAAAGCCCTGGAAAGGCTATATATTGCTTGAATGAGAGAGTCCGCAAGCATTGCGCGGTCCTCTAAACCGCAGAAGAGAGCTGAACATTTGGTGAGCAGGGGAAGCACAGCTGAGCATAAGTATCTGTTGAGGGCCAAGGCCATGTCAGTGGATCCAAAGTCAACCTGCAGTGAAAAGGCAGTCCAATTAAATAAATTTGAACCGAAGAGAGGAGACGGAGTGCATTGGCAGCAGGATAAAGAAAAGTCCATGAAGAAGAATTATATCTACGAGGATAAGACATGTTTTTAATATTTATGTAGAGATCATAACAAATCTATTTTACAAACAATAAAACATATGTATTTATGAGGAGCAAACAATTCATTTACATGGAACACTGTCTTCTGTCCTCTCACTAACGTGCTCTTTATAATTGAGTTCATGCTGAGGACAGGGCAGCGGGAGGAGAATACGTTTCCACTGCTGATGGGGTACAGCTCGGATCAATAAGTCACAGGTCAATCCGTCAGTGTTACACTGAATTATCCAGCAGGGGAACAAAGTACAAATGTTCTCTGCTCACGGTGTCAAGAGAGACGGCGGTCTGAAGGTCAGGCAGAAAGCCAACTTGTAGTAGGTGAATGAGGAAGCTCTGGTTCTCAATGCCATAAACCCGGTCCAGGAACAGAACCATGGCTGCTTTGTGGTCTGGACAGAACACTGTGGATAAGTCAGGCTCCACCACCACACCATCTGAGAAAACAAAAAAGAAATTAGATGTTACAAACATTGTGTGTTGAACATTTTAATGTTGTGAGTCCCTCTCTGGGTCTGGCTGTTGACCCGCCCCACCCCCACCCCCACCCCACCCCCCTCGAGGGGAGAGTCCTGTTGTTTGCTGGTTGTTCTTGGGAGCCAGGAAGAAGGGATTTGTTTTCAAGGTTTTTCCCTTCTCCAGGGAGTAGCAGTCTTATTTGCTTTGTTCTGCTGCTAAACATGTTTGCACAATCCGGGAAATGTTCTATATATCAATAATACACAATAAACTGAATTATAGCTTTTAGTAATGCTGTGTTGATGCCGTGTGAAATTAAAACGGACAAATATTAATGAGAAATGCTAAAAAATAACAATTGCTTTTGCACAATCCCGTTTACACACACAGGATTGCACAACATAAATAATCTGCAGAGAAGTCATAACATAAAGTACAAGGAACTATAAGTAGCTAACAGCATGGAAATAAGGCAACGCATTTACATAACTTACATTACTTATTTACAGGTTATTGACATTGATCCAGAATATAAAGGTGTGTAGCAGTGAACCTCAGAGCACTCTAGGACAGTTTTTCAGTTGCATGCACATTAAAACAATCTACAGTCACTCACCCCCACCCCCCAAACAGGATGGTGAAGTGACAGTACAGTCAAAGCGAACACAAAACAACAGACTGGGCCTGTAATATCTAATATGTGGAAGAATTTTAAAAATCAATCCAAATTGAATGGGCAGCCACAGCAAGCAATCCGTGTGGCTGGAAATACATTTCCTCCTACAGGCTGCCCTGACCTTTGGCCACTGACGGGATTGGAAAGGAGATGCTGATGACTCCCTCAAGATCCTGGATGGGAATGAGCGACCTCAGAATGGCCCGGATGCGGATCGCTTCTCCTTTGCCTCCTTGAATCAACTGCGACATTTCAGAAAGAAAACGGGTCAGTGATTTACAACTACTTTTAGAAATATTGACGAGAGCCACACGTGTTGACACACACAGTGAAATACACTCACTGGCCACTTTATTAGGTACACCTGTACAATGTGATACAATCCAATTTGTGTTATCACGGTTAGAAAGTTTGTTTATTATTGAGGTTCTAGTGTGTGGTGGTGTACTGGAGTCGTATTGGATCCCAGTACCTCATACCTAATAAAGTGGTCGGTAAGTGGATGATTTGCTTAGATAGAAGAGAAATCTTTCAAATGTTTCCAAGCCTTCCAATCCAAGTCTAACTTGTCTCAAAGAAACAGAGTTGAGACTGTTTTGTTTTGTATTCTGAAGCCCTTCACATTTTTAATGTATATCTTTCAGAATTGTAAGCGTCAATCCTTTCATTCTTTAGGCCTTTTATAAGTTCTTTGCACTGCCTTTGTGCTTGAAAGATACAACATAAAAAATGTTTCCCCTCAGTTCCACCGTAATGGCTTTAAAAACAAAAACAGTCTTTCAAAAAGGCAAAAGTTATTAGATCTTACATATCTGTGTCTGGAAAAACATTCTCAAATGTAGGTGTAAAAATACTGCATGTACAAAACACGACTCCGTGGAGAGGTTAAAGCAAATGACTCATTCTTCAAAAGCAGCAGCAGACTTCCTCCATTAGCCTTCATTGTTGGAGACATCAGTGGATATTGATGCAGAAGGGCTGCTGAAGTCTGCAGAAACACTCACTTGCATCTCGGGAGCACAGCGCCCCAGCAAGTCGATGAGGGCTGAGTAGAAGGTCATGATGGCGTGCCCCATATGAACGAGGTCGTCATCATTATCATGGATAGTATCTCTGTTACAGGAAACGAACATAAGAGTTAGAAGATTGTAAGATTAAGAATGTTGAGCAGAATAAATATATATATATAAAATCTTTTAAAATATTCAGCATCTAGTAAATTCTGACAGTGTTCTGTTGGACTGGTAGGTGCTGCAGGGTCCATCCATAGAAGTGTCCTCTGATATCCTGATGGCTTCCACCATTGCTGCTAGGAGACCATTTCCCCCGTCACCTCGAAGGGCGGGACCAAAACACTCAGGCCGACGAATCAGCAGCCTCAACACCACGTAAGCATTCTCCTCTACACTCTCACCTGTGGACAAGGAGCACAAAGAAAGCAGCCTTATCTCTGTTTTATTTATTTCCCAAAAATAAAATAAAGACACCAGACAAAAAGAATCAATAGAATAATGTTACCAAGTTACCATTGCAGAAGACGGCAAAGCGTAGAAAATCCAAGTAACGCTCCCCCTCCACAGGGTTCCATCCGATATCAGGATAGCCTTTTGCCACTAGCATTGGGCAGCTCTGAAGACCACAGCCAGCGAGGTACTGCACCACCTGAATATTACGATTACATTATCAAGAACTGGGTTACTGCATCTACAAATAATAAGAAGAGCAGAGACAAAGCAATCTGTCCTCAGGTGGAATCTGTGTTGGATCTCAGGTGAGTAGCTGTGGTTATGTTAGTGGTGGCACTTTTGCACCAAGTTATCACAAACTGTAGGTACTTAAAATGAAGATATGTAAACCCAAATGTTGATAACGTGGGTGTCAGAACATGCACATTACAGACAGACATTTACGCACTCGATAAACACTCACCTTCTCCAGGTCGGGTTCCCTCAACGCTAGGGCCAGTTCGTTATTATCCATAAGAGAGGCTGCTGCTACATCCAGAGGAGTAGCCCCACGCATGGACGGTGAAGCTAAGGCAGAGAAGAATAAAACAACAACTGAAAGGAAACATAAACATGTATGTAGAACATCATTAATACACGATTTATCTGCCACTACTGACACATCTATTTCAGGTCACACATGCACGGCCACGAGTGCACCGAATGTAATAGAATGTAATTTTCTACAGAACAGTTTTACCCTTCCTACTGCACCTCGAGTGCCGTGCCACTCACTGCTTGGAGCATTCGATGTTGCACGCTTGTTTTCACTGTCACTGATTAAGCGGATGATTTGCCCTCACAACACCGAACACTCATCACAGCTGGACAGCGGCGATTCACCAAACAAGCCATTACTCCACTGAAATTTGTTTCTTCTGTTTCTTTTGTGAAACAAGCAAAATACAACCCTTCGATACGGACACATTTTCAGATCACATGCACAGCAGGACTGAAGCAGAGGCCAACAGTAAAACAGAGCCAGTTTAGAGGCATTTCCATGCCATGATGAAAAGCTTTCTAAATTTCAGTGCATCTTTTACATGCATACAAATGTTTTTTGTATATACAGATTTGTGTACACACGTACAAATCTCTGCACACATACACCTAATTCACGCAACATGATTTCAGCCATGACAAAGGCCCCTATTTTGTTCGTGCCATTCACTTGGCACTCACAAATCAGCACTGGAACACCATGTGGGAACTGTCCACATACGCCAGCTGAGAGGCTCACCGATGCATCATCAAAGAATCACAGATATAAAGCAGAGTAAATATCTGGATTCGTCAGCAAAGAGCTTCAGTCCTGAGAGCCAATGAGTGTGTGAGATAGATACAGCGTAAGGGGAAGCAGATCAATGATGATGTTGCAACAAGAGAACTCCAGCCGTCAAGAGTGGACACTTGGAAACAGGCAATAGATCGTGAACACCTGTGTCAGCCACATCCCAATCCAATCTTTAATTCAAGCCCTTATTTTTCTTTGTTTTGGTGGCAAAACAGTTCACAAACAACTTGGATCGCTTGTTTCTTGCACACCTCCACTTTTGGAAAAAAAATCATCCTTGAACCTGGTATCACATCAGTTTCTATGTAGTACACACACACCTATTGAGTTCAACACATTTGCAAATAATATTGATTCAATTACAGCCTCAACATTGCCAAAGAGTTCAGTACACATATCATAGACATCAGAGACGTGACAGAATAAGATTTACCTAGTCCAACGCTGCTGTTTTCCAAAAGGTAGCTGAGGTGGTCAAACAGAGCTCCCTGATTGTGACGGCTGATGCGGCAAAAGTAGCAAAGGAATCGACAGCAGCTGGCAACCATCTTTGGAAATAGAATCTCCTGGTAGAGGAAAATAAATACAAGCATTTAATAAAATGATAATTATAAAGCTGGTGACCATTACTGAACTCACATGTGCAACAGCCAATCACCTCCTTGCTAACTTCCACCCCTTTTCTCCAAATGAATACAACATTGTATTCATCTCACCTTCGATTCCTCTTCCCCAAGAACATTGACCATCACCTCCATCACTGTCTCATGCATCCCCAGTGCCCTCATCAGGTTGGGGTGCTGGTAGAAAACTTTATTGTTCATTATGTCTCTGTGCGAAAGCAGTAGATAGCAAGAAAGAAGACAAGTATAAGAATATTTACTGCACAATAGAGGGCATTATCTTTTAAATTAAATAGTTAACACACTCCCAATAATACGGGTGTCAAGAGAAGTAAACCTATGTGGTAAATCTCTCCTTACCCCAGTCTTCTGATCATAAGCCTCTCCTCTTCTTTCCCCATCCGGACGCTGAGTAGGGAGCGAATTTGGCCGAGGGAGGAAAGCAGAGCCATGGTGTCGTCCACAGAAGCTTGGCTGATTGTATAAGCTTTGGAGAGTGGGGCTGCCATTTGGCCATAAAGGCCCTGATACTGGCGGTGCAGCAACGAGAAGATAGCTCTCACAAGGGCAGGGTCCTCAATCTCAGTCTCTTCAGCCCAGCGCAGCATTGTCTCAGAAATAAACATTTTTAGGGACTCTGAAGAAGAGCCAGCAGGTGAGAAGGAGGGGTAAATGTAGAGGAGCTGAATATACTAACTTTGAGTGAAGAAAACCAAGAACAGTTTTCCATCAGCCTCTGATTGCTGAGGTATAAAGTTGGGGAGATAAGAACTGAAAGTATAATGTATATAGATTATTTTTGTTATAACATTTGTTATTTTGTGGACCTGAAAAATTAGATACATCACTGGTCTAATTAAGACAAAATACTCCTAAGAGGATGTTAATATTTGATATTGCCATCGACAAACACATTAAAGCAGGAATAAATTTGTGTCAATTACATGCTTAATGTCCTACATATCTTCCATCTGCTTTACAGAGCTTTGGATTAGCAGAATATTTTTGGTTGCAGCTGATACTTGTTTTCAGAGAAAAAGCTTTAAAAACTCACTTTACACTACCTGCCCAATGCCAAACAGCAAAAGGACACACAGTTGGCAACCATATGGGGAACATTGTGGAGCATTTAGCATCAAGATTTGTCCCTCTGGTGTGATAATGGAACTGTTTCTTTAAACATTCTTCATGACAACAAGGTGTTCACAACTTTTCTCTCCCAAAGTGTCCCAAAAATCAGTTAATGCAAGTTTAACTGAATTCTTTTTTTCCAGCAACCAAGTTATTTTTATTCATACCGTTGATCCAAAAACAAAAACTGAGAGCCCATGTAGAGGTAAATTATTGTGTCTGCAATAGTCAAGGGATGCAACAGTTTTAAAAAGCACTGGAGGTAAAATATACTGAGACCTTACAACATAATGTAGATGTACTTACTGGGCCTCTGTGGTTTACACTCCTCCACTTCTATGGTTGATCTCTTCAGCCCAAGAACTCTCACCACGAGACTGAGAAGTCGATCTTTTACAGACATCTGAGCATCCTCTTCATCCTCGGATTCCGTGTCCCATTCAATGCCTGCACAAAAACAGCACGATCAGATGAGACTGTCTAAGTGGTAATCATAGGAAGTGCATTCCTACAGCTCTTTACAAAGGTCATCAACTCAATGCAGATTAACAATTAACCACTCAGAAAGAAAAAAGGTTCTAACCACAGTGTGCATTGAGAAGGTGATGGAAGTCTTGCAGAAGCTGTTGGATCTCCTCAGGACACGGACAACTCCCCTGCTGTTCATCCTCTCTGAAGCTCAGCAGCATGTTAATCTGAAAGTCATATCAGAGATATTGATGTGAACCAAGATGTCTCCGCCGATTTAACAGTAAAGTTGACAAATATACCCTTGTTATAAATCGTCCATAAATCCTATAGTGCACAGCTCCTGGAACAAATCAGAAATTACAACTCTGATACCCTAAACCAATGCTCATATTCAGTTTGAGCCAACTGGACCTGCTCTTGTGGAGGTGACCGGAACTCCTTGGTCTTGCGGGCAGTGAGGGCGGCAGACATGTTAAGTGCCTGCATGACCTGATTGTAGCGAAAGCGTTGGTTCTCCTGCAGTTGACCCACAAAGTTGTCTGAAAAGGCCACCACAGCTTCTACCCTGTGACGCACCTGGCAATCACACAGGTAGGACAGCAGATGGCAGAGCTGGAGAGAGAAATGTATTAAACCTTTTGTCTATTATTTCGTCAAAGCTTATAAAACTTGAAGAGCGCAAACCTCTGACAAGGTTAATAGCTCACTTTTACCAGGAGCCGTCCAAAATCGTACACATTAATAAATATTAGCAGTGTAAATATGTCAGATGGTTTTTAATAAAGGTCCATCTATGTAATGTTTATAGAACAATTCATGTAATCTGTTTATTTGTTCACCTCAAGTTTGACAGCTTCTGGAAGCTTCATTCGAAGTAGGCCTTGTTTCAGAGTGTCATCTTCCTTTCTGTTGCCCGCTTGCCTTTCTTCTTCATCATCATCACCAGCCTCTTCTTCCTCTTCCTCCTTAGGAGTTTTAGCATCCGTGGAGAAGACTCTGGGTTCTATCAGTTTAAGAACTTTGCCCAGGTCCTCATCCCCCAGTACCCCCATGACCAGGAGGGTATAGAACAGTCTGATTAAGGGAACCAGCAGAAGCTCTATGGTGCCTCCTACAGGGTCCCTCACACCCTGATCCACAGCTTGTACCCCTGCGGTCAGCATCTCCACCGTCAGGCTCTTCAATATGTCCAGAGGGATTTCTGGGCTGTCACTACAGACCATTTCCCATCCCATTCCATCACTCCTGACCAAACAAGGACTGGAGAACTTCATCTGCGGTTTAAGGGATGTGCTAGTACCAGAGCTGGGAATGCAAACAGGGGACTGGACATTTTCGCCAATAACACCATTCCCA
This sequence comes from Macroramphosus scolopax, assembly GCA_901007825.1. Lineage (NCBI taxonomy): Eukaryota > Metazoa > Chordata > Actinopteri > Syngnathiformes > Centriscidae > Macroramphosus > Macroramphosus scolopax. The sequence goes on along the minus strand of CAAKHC010004223.1, from coordinate 9,960 downwards.
GGACTGGAATAAAGGGTGATATTTCTGGTCTGGTCTGTCATAGGTACGATGTATTCATGGTTCATCATGAGACATGTGGTGGAGTGGCTGCTGAGGTGAACCTAAAAACCAACAATCATTATATTTATTATCCAAAAGATCAAAGTTTCCTAAAACAAACAACATTTGTTAAAAGCAAATCACCTGAATAAGAAGCTGGTAGAATGCAGAGCGGAGTTGGCCGGGGAGGTAGGGACTCTGAATGCCATGAAGGACCTGAGACTGGTCCATGTGACTACAGATCGCATGGCAAACTCTCGTGTTGCCAATGGCACACAAAGAGCAGTAAAGGAGGAGGGTGTGGTGGTGAAAGGTCAAGAGGTCATTGAGTTCGGACAGCTCCAAAATGTCCACACACCTAAATGTTTGTCATGAAAAAGTAATAACATGGTCAATGTCAGTGTATTAACTATTACTGCAAAATCACTTCCTGTGCGATTTAATCTGCGAGCCCAGTTCTTATACTACCTGACCTGTTTTCATCAGGGATCTGAAGGGTCATGACTTGAATGGGCTTGAGGCACTGTACTCTCCAGCCATGGTGCTCGTCTGGCCGATCTACCAACACCTTTAATGAATCGTCCGGTACCCGGGTCCACGAAACCAGGCTCAGGTGCTGGACCTCTAACCTGGGTGGACACTGAGGAGTGGTATTCCTCCTTTGGCTGCGAAGCAAACCGGCTGACAGTGGCATCACATTCTGGATTGAGAGGAAGACAATTACAAAGAGTTGCACGACGACGGCGGTGCTATGCCTTCTACACTGAGACCTTCTTGACACTACAATGTCTCAACAGCAATTTGTTGTTTCTTAATAATGTTGCTCTTTTATTATTTACCTTTATGCGTCCCAGTTCAAACTGAAACATGTTGCTGGTGGTGGATTTGACAAACACAGCTGGAAACAGCCTGCTACAGGCTTCTACCTGTTTGTGGGGAAACAATTTAATATCTGTGGTGCGACATCGTGAACAATCACTGTGATTATTCAAATATCATTCTACATGTGCCATACAGGGCTGAATTAGATTTAATATATTTAATGTAATTTTAATATAATTGATTGTGAATAAATACCGAAACAGAGAAGAAATAAAACATGTCAGACCGTTTCCTGTGTGACTTACTTGGTAGAAGGTGGCCATCTCCATTCCACTGGAGGTAAAGGTGAGCCGCCCAGTGGCTGTATCTATTAAACAGCCAATCTCTAACCCTGCACTTCTCCGACTCCGAGACAGGCCTGTGGCTTCTCCGGCACAAACCATGTAACAGTTGCTTCGCTTCACACTGTGAAAGAGGATTACGATTGTGATTGTTTCTCAAAAGAAGCACAAGTGAATATACAGTAAGTCACAATGAAATCCTTCATTAATACAAGAGGTGTAAGTTCATCATCGTATGTGATTACAGTGTATGAGGGGTCATCAGAGCAACACCTCTGACTGCATTTAGCAACTTAATTCTTATAAAAGTTTCTTATCTTGACAACATAACTGGAACACACTAACCTTTCCTGAACTTTACCACTGTCGTCTCCGAGGGTGACAGTCACAGTGTGGACCTCATCAGGGTCAAAGGTCGTGTAATGTTGATGAAAATCCGAGGTCACCCAGCCTACCCACACATTGAACGGCTCCTGGCCTGGGAGAACCCTCACTGAGAAGTAATACTGAAACAAAATGATAGTGTTCTTATTGGTGTTTATGTTTACATGTACAGATGGTAATAATAATAATAATAATAATAATAATAATAATAGGTTCTTACTCTGGAGGTCTGGATGAGGTGATCGTGGTTATCTTTGTCGACTACGACATCTTCTAGAAGCCGTGCAGATGAGTTGCTGCTGACTAGGTCTGGTTTAGTCCTCTTCAACATGAACCTAACAGAACAGACACTCATATGAATGTATGCACAGAGATTTCACTTGGAGAAACTTCATAGGCCGGCTGTTGTCATTGTTGTCGACTGGCAGACTAATATGGAGAAATACACAATACTTTGCATTTCTTAAAAAGTCGTATATTATTATCCTTGCTAATATAATACCACTGAACCAAATGCAAATTCTTTTGTCTTCCATATTCGAAAATAAAATCGCATTAGTTATTTCCCAACAAGCTACCGTTGTTTCAGTCTTGAAGTCTTATCTTGGCTATGATCCTTGTGGTTGAGTTCATCTCTTGAGCCGGCAAAGCTGTGCGCTGACTTCATCAGCACTTCAAAGTCAGAGTCCACCTCCTCCTGCTCTTTCCTTCCTGAAAGGGACAACAGGAATTAATTACAGCAGGGCCCCAGGGAGCTTAAGCACAACAACACATCAAGGTCGTTATGTAAGAATATCAGTAATCTGGAAAGGGGAATCATCTGAGTAACTGCACAGAACAGCTATTCAGATCTTGCATGTCAATTATTTAACTCAATTTAAATGTAAAAGTGGCTCAGCAGTTCTATATACTAGTAAATAAAAGAAATAGCTTTTTGATCTTATGGCACATAAAAGAAATATCTAATGTGAATGAATGACGTCTTCTCTGTAGCTAACTTGAGCCTGCTGTTACAGATAAGATGTATCATCTGAACCTGGGGAGAAGGCGTTGGAGGCAACTGGAAGCACGCCTCCCACAGGGCAGGTAAGGATGGCAGCACACTGAATGGACATGCTGAGTCTGTAAAAGTCCATTTCACTGACTCCACCATGGTGCGCCGACAACCGCTGAGAAACCCTCAGGCTGGATAAAGAATCCATCGAGCCATTGACTCTAACGACCTTGAATGAGATGTAAACAAGTGATATCAAGGATCAGCTGTGTCAATTATCCAGTGCTGGGAGCAACAATGGGTCCCACAAAAGCCAATGTATAAATATTACACACAACTGCATTACACACTACATGATGGACAACTGAACAAAGTAAAAGAAGTCTATTAATTGTCTGATCTAACCTGTAAGTTGTGATCTTCAGGTCGTATGGAGATAAACTGAGGCTGCCTCCAATTCATCCACAGGGCTGGATCTCTAAACATGTTGACAGCAAAAGGCTCGTAACCCTCCTGCAGACCACACACAGTGAAATACTGCAGAGAGCCCATTCGACGGCCAAGGTTCAGTCTCCCCATCTGGTTCACCCCGACACTGACTACAGGTAACAGGCCTGGAAATACAGCATGAGAAAATACAGAAGTCACACTGTTAAATGTGACTTTTTCAATACAGATATTGCATTTCTAAGTCGATACAATGAGAATGTATGAAATCAACTGTTCCAGACCATCTCTGATATCAAAGTCCTTGGCAGCAAGCTCTGATCCTCTGTCATTGAACTGCAGCTCTCCATTGAGCGTGACCATCATGGTGCGTTCAGTCATATCCAACAAGCAACCCACGACATCCCCTCTCTGCCACGCACGTCCCAGGGGCTCACCACCCTGATGATACCACTGAGCCTGAAAGCAAGAGGAAGAGGAGTTAGACAGAATAATAGACAAGTGTAATAGTCTCAAATAGGAACAGGACAAAGAGCCAGAATAATCACACAGCACAGGTCATAGAGACACCTTCTTCTGCTCGAAGCCTTCCGGATGAGAGGTGAAATGTCTGGTTTCCTCTTATAACACTTAAATATACACGAACATGATGATATGTAACATGTGTTTGTAATGTCATCTAGTAATGAGATGAGGCTGTGCTCACCTGTCTTGTTTGTCAAGAACCATTGAATTCAGATGATATTAACTGGACATGCAAATTGATCAAAGCAACGAGTTAAAGTTAGACATTTCATTGGACATTTCAATGTTTGAATTCATCTGTTCTCATTAAAAATAGTATCATTAAAGATGAGCATAGGGGTCAGCTCTCTGCCTGCTGTCTGCTCTGCAAAACATCCACTAATCCCTAATGATCAAACAGCTGGAATACACCTGTTTGAAAGCAGAATCTTACTTTGTATTAGATCCAGATTTATTGTATGTACATTTACTGAGCAAGTAAATAATGGACTTGCTAACTGTGGGAGAATAAATACACATTAATGCTGTTTCAACAACATGGACAACGTGGCTGTATTCAGAGCTGTAAAACATGAATGTCTCACCTCAAATCCATCAAAGACATACGCTTGGTCATCCGAGCCGAGTTCTTTATCTGGAACGCAGTCTGGTCGGGCCCAGCCAACTCTCATATTCCCGGTAGTCACCATTTCATATTCAAAGTACCACTTCCCCTGACTCACAGCATATGATTTATCTGTCCTGAACACTCGGCACGTCTCAGCAGAGGAGAGACGAGGGTTTGATAATGCGGCTGCAAAGCCAAGAAAAAAAAACACAATGTTATCCTCAAATATAAATAGTAATTAGCAATCAATTCCCATTGAATGTTGAACATTGTTAAATGTCAATGCACTGACTTTGTTTATTGGTTACAAACAGTAACTTGTGCCGGTTACTCTAATAAATCAGTTCATGAAATAACTCATAAGAGTGATGACAACACTTGAGACATACTGTGTTCCTGGTTGATGGTCTCCAGGGTGTAACCGTGAGCAAGCAGGGTACAAAGAGCCTCTCGGACACCCTTTCTGCCCACCTTCCTACTCCTTTCATCAAGAAGGCTGTAGGGCACGAGATGAGGGCTGCGCTTGGCTTTCACATCCTTAAATTACATTAGGACTGTCAATGTATATGTGTTGCCAGAGCATGTTGGTGCCGTACGAACACAATATATACCTGCTGGTCTCCGTGTGTCCATCCCTGCTTGATGCACTCTCTGGCCCAAACATTGTGATCATTCTCTGCAAGTAAGTCAACCACTTCCTTGTGGGTTGGGCTCAGAAAAACCTGGCTCAAGTCTAATGGGGCTGGCTTGTAGCCACTGGGCTGCTCATAACTGGGAACGGGATTACAAGTGAGAGTCAATATCATAATTGACATTCAAAATATTGGTATTGCAGTGAATCACTCAGTAAAGGGGCCTACGATAACATTCCACCATGCTTTCACAGTTTGTTCTCCACACAAAATGTAATTTAACATAATCTTAAGCTAAATTAAGACCAAAAATGAAAATCATAAATGTGGATTCACACTTACTTGTTGGAAAGTCTCATGTATTGGAGCCTCTCCTCAGGGTTGTCATCAGTTAAACCAATGTGGAATCCGAGGGCCAGTAGAGTCCTGCAGGGAAGATAAAAACAAAAAACTCATTATGACGAAAAAATACCATAAAAGTTAGTACAGACTTTTATCTTTCTATTGTATGATGCCTGTGATAGAACTCACCTGAGGGTGTCCTGAGCCATCTGAAGGTTCTGGTTCCTCTCCTGTTCTGGCACTTTGGAGAACTCCACCAGACAAGGTTCATGTCTCTTCCCCTCATCTCGTACCTGTTTGACGTAAAGTGAAATTATTTTACACTGCTAGCGAAACTGAAGCTTTGAGGACCAGACAGGTATCTTCAGATGGTACTAATTTCTTAGATCCCCGGGAGGCGATAGTGAGTCATTTTATTGTCAAGAAGCCATGGCTGTACTAAAGGAGACCTATACTCATGGAGAAACTAGATCTCTCTCCAAAGCTCTTCATCCACTGGCGGCGTCTAAAATAGGATGATGACATGACATGAGTCCCGGGGAATTCCATACTGTAGCAGAGCGAGGGAGCAGCAGTCCTGACCAGCAGCCTAACGGAGGAAACAAAATTTGGCCGCAGCGATCTCATTGTTTCACTACCCAAAGCTTTTGGTCATAGGTGAGTGTTGTCAATTGAGAGTTTCACCTGCTGGGTAATGCAAAGGAAGTAAGCATTTCCTTGTTTCCTACATTAGGGGTGACAACAAAACTTTCTGGCAATATGTTGCCCCCTATTGGTTTGGACTGTAAAGTATGAAGCACTAGCTTCATTTTATCTTTAAACAATTATTTGTTATTTAATGTATGCGTAGTAAATACAACTTGGGTGTTTTTCCTTTCTTACAGTTCCATACGTCCATCCAAGATCAATCTTGTCCATTACCCAGAGTTCATGGATATTCTCAGCCATTTTTTCTCGGATATCCTCAGTTTGCAGGGGCAATACCACCTGTGACAGTAACACAGGTCAAATAAAGGTAAATACATAAAAAATGGTTTACAGTATTACATAATTGAATTGCATGTGCTGATTTCTACCTTGCTGATGTCTACTGGTGTGGGAGTGAAGGTAACTGGCCTGATAGGTACATAGGGGCCAAAGAGCTCTCGTTTGCCATCTTCATGATCCGTAATGTACCTCTGACATGGTTCTACCTTCAGCTTGACCTTAGGAAGCAGAGCCTCAGAGCACGAAGCAAAACCTGGTGGCGGCAGGAATCGAAACTCTCCATGTTTTCCCCCGAACAGAAAACGAATCCTTGTTTCCAGAAATAGGACATGTTTGTAAATGAAGCATTATATACAGCATGTCAAGTCAATTCACTATCAAGAAAAGGAAAATAATACCAATGACTATGAATATAGGACAAGTTAACACGTGCTTATTTCTAATACTGACTTGACTCCTGCAGAGAAGCTGACCACAGGATGAAGAAGTCCCTCAGTGCTGAAGTTCTCCAGCATGCCCTGCACAGGTAAACCGTTAACCCGAAAGGAGATGCAAGAGTCGCTGAGGTCGAGGCAGCAGCTGACCACATCATCGTCCTTCAGCAGGTGAGGGAAGGGAGAGCTCACTCTGCGGGCCACACAGCCTGAGATTCAAGACACACGGCCTTTTGCTGTTTATTCCTTCTCAGACAAGACAAGCAACACATTGCTACAATTGAAAGAAGAACCCCAAAAACTATTGATCTTGTGGTGGCATACACAATTCCTTAGTATTGTTTCTGCTGTTGACTTATTGTCAATATCAAAATGCACGTTTTTGTGCTGGCTTAAGGAAACAAATAGAAATGTGTTCCACGCTTCCATCTCTGACTGATGAAGTGGTGGTGAACAGTAGCAGCGCTGCTGTTGTATTGAATTCTTATGCTGTTTTAAAGAGACGTGCTAAATCTCCCACAATTTTTGGGACATCTATATATTCGTCTTAAAAAGGCCACAACCAAAATTGCAGATCAGGATTTAATTTGATACGTTAAGTGATTCCACATGCTTTATATGGCCACATTAAAAATGCCCCTGACCTAAGCCATCATGAAGATGAGGAGGAAACTCATTATTGTTGCGTTGCCCTGATGAAACTGAACAAGGACTTCTTATGGCTTCTTACACAATCACAATGGAAGGAGCCCATCCCCCCTGTAGTATTTATACAATACACTGAATGTTATATCTCTGGTTTTGAGGTCATCCTTACCTGACCACAGGTGTAGCCCATCAAAGCCGTAGGAGCACAGGTCGTCTCCCACCCCGTTGCCCCCCCAGCCGTCACCTCCCGTGAGCCTGGGCTGGTAGCCCTCTGTGCAAGCCCAGCCAACACGCAGGTGGGTGGGCTCAGATGTGAGGAAGGGCTCTACACGATCCACAACCAACTCATAATACCACCTCCGATGTTGGGCTGAATATTCTCCCATAGCCAGAAAGATGTTTGGTCTTATGCTTTTAAAGCAAAAAGATAGGAGATAGGACGATCAGAGCAGAGTGGTTCATTTGTTTGATAGGATTTAGTTATAGTTGGTCTGAGTACAATGTGTCTTTTAAATTTACAGAAATGTATGCAGTAGCTGTATAAGAGACAATAAGATGCAGTTGTTGATAAGTTAATCAAAACAGGTAGCTAGATTTAAAAGCCTGGCCAACCATCTGGATAAAAAATGCCAGTGTTTGTAAGTGACAATAACCTTGCCTTTGACAGCTCTCATGAAAGTGGAGACATGGCGGCAGGAGGATAGAGTTGTGAGAATGGAAAAATGGACCCCGAGAGAGAAGGAAGACCAGATTAAATACAAGAATGAATAATGGAAAAAAAAATTGGGTAAAGAAAAAAAGGTCTGAACGAACTGTCAAAATGTGGTGAGTGGGGAGGAGTAAATGAAAGTGTGAAAGAGAATTGATAAGATGAAAAAAAACAGAATGAAAGCAAATGTACCAACGAGGCATTTAGTTGAAGTGAGGGAATGAGAGATAGCCTGAGGTGTAGAGAAGAGCAAGCTGGGGGAATGCCGGGGAATGGACTGAGCAGGTGTGAAGAATATGAAACAATATTCTACAAGGCCTGAGGTACAGAATTGGCTCCTGATAGAGAAAAGCATGATAAAAGAAGACATATACTGAGGAATATAGGTGAAAAAACTGAATAGAAAAGGGAAATGGAAACTCTACAAAAATGACAATGGCAGTGTGGGTTAGAGTATTGAGGGAGACACAGGAACCTGCTAATAAAAAAAAAATGTAAGATGAACTCTGGTGCACACTACCGGATGCTCAAATGTGGAAGAGCACGGACAAAATAACAAATTGAAACGATTTTTAATGTGTTACCATAAGAATACAAACATCAGACAGTTTAGTTAGGATGCAGGACCACACAGTCGGCAGGAAGATTAAAGAATTTCAGGGTTAGTGATTCAAGGGACTCCTCTGGGATCTAACTTCAGAAGAAAAAAAAACATGGAGGCAGACTGTCGTTTTCACTCAGTGGAATCAGGAAAATCAAATATCACTGTGAATGAAGTCATGGTTGAGAAGACAGATCAGCATGGTTTATACATTGTGGAGCGTCCCAGGGTCGTTAGGAAATGATTTGAGCTGTTTGTTGTCGTTAGGGACAGGTGTTGGAGGATGAAGATTCATTTATAAAATCACAGAATTAGGCTCGAGTGGCCTTATCTGTGGGCGGTCCTGGAGAGATTTGGCCTAGGAAAAGGGTTTATTGACATGATTCGTGCTTTATATGCTAACCCCACCGCCATGGTGTCCACGAATGGCTTACACTCGAGCCCCTTTCCCATCTTTCGGGGGACTCGGCAGGGATGCGGCCTCTCGCCAAGTTTGTTTATTCTCTCGTTAGAGCCGCTAGCCCAACACCTGAGGGAGAACCAGATCATTGCCCCTATTCAGATTAAAACCTCGTCGCACGTCATATCAGCCTTTGCTGATGACGTACTTATCTACTTATCGGATATTGAAAAGTCAATACCCTCCCTGTTAAAAACCTTTGAAGAGTTCAGGATGTTGGCTGGCTATAAGATCAACTGGACCAAGTCAGCGCTAATGCCCCTGACTGAATCCGCAAAAGCGCTAGTTCTGCCTTATGATATTCCCATTAAAACAGAGATCACGTACTTGGGCATTCAGATCCAACCTTCCCTGCATAATATAGTAAAAACAAATTACGAAAACATCTTCAAAGAGGTTGAACGTGACATAGCTGTATGGACTAAATTACCAGCCTCACTGCAAACAAGGATTGCCTCGGTCAAAATGAACGTGTTACCTCGCCTCAACTTTATAAGCATGATGATTCCGCTCCCTCCTCCGACGGGTTATTGGAAGAGAGTTGACTCTCTGCTACGAAAATATATCTGGAATGGTGGGCATCCCAAAATTAAACTTTCCACATTACAGAGATCAAAACGAGAAGGGGGGTTGGCCTTTCCAAATTTTGAGAGGTACCATCAAGCATTCCAGCTACGCCCGCTTAAGACATGGCTCGACCGTTCCTCTCAGGTAGCCTGGAGAGATATGGAAGACGCATTAGTGCTTCCATACAAACTTGAAGGGGTCTTATTTTCGGGACTAACTGTCAATCAATGTATGTTACACTTTGGGCCTGTTATCACAAATACGATAAGAAATTTCAAGGCGGTTGAGAAGAATCTGGGTGGGAATTGGAAATGGCACCTGAATACTCCACTGTGGGGGAACAAGAACATTATCTCAGGGAATAAGCCATTTGAATCAGCATGTTGGTCCTCAAAGGGAGTATATAATCTTGGAGATGTAT
>CAAKHC010004221.1:29300-51721 GCA_901007825.1 Macroramphosus scolopax | reverse complement strand
AGTCCATATAACAGCAGATTATAGACAGCAGGGGTTGTCAGAAGAGTAATGTTTCAGTTTCAAAAAGTTTGTCATTCACAACATACACAAAGTGCACGTATGAACGAAATTTCGTTGCAACTTTTCTCCAACGGCATTTTCATGCATATTCCTCTTCATATTGTAGCGTTTGCGGTCCCTTACAGCTAACTCGCTAATTTAAATAAAAAGGAGGAAACATGGACTTACGGTTTAACCGGAGAACCGGGTTTTATTACCCTTTTAATACAGGCTAACAACTGGGTTGGGAGGGTGCCGAAAAACAACAAAGTGGCTGCTCTCTCTCTCTAGCTGCGTCTCTCTCCACCTGTTCCCCTTTTCCCAGCTTCAAGTTTCCCCACCCCCTTTTTCTAATTGTGTTAACCCCTTCCCAGCCTGACCTAAACTGCATACCTGAACTAGGCACCTCTTCCCCCCATCAAACCCCCACCCTTCCCACATGTCTCTGTCATTGTACCAGCAGGGTCACTACAATATTTTCGTTTCCTATATTCTTTTGCCATTTTTGCATAGTGCTGTAAGCTAGTTTTCCCAGTGTGACGGAGCAATTATCTCGCGAACCTGCAATCAGAGCGAAACCTGAAATAATTTGTGATTGGTTGTTCAGAGGGATGGGGGCGGGTTGATAGACTGATGTGTGACTTGTGAGTGATAATGAAATGTTGATGAATTCTGCTGACGTTTTTGTTTTTCGAATTTTTTTTTTAAAGTGGGACTTAAAAGAGCCGCAACTCATCTTAAAGGAGACGCATGCGGCTCGCGAGCCGCGAGTTGAGTATCGCTGCTCTAGAGGAACAGTTTTAATAAGAGAAGTGAAACAAAATGGCAAGGTCAGTTGGTTCTTCCACAGGGTAAATGATTGAAATTTGACAGGTGATAATATCACAATAACTAGAGGTTGAATTTTATCCTTCAATCCTCCAGATTGTCAACAAGTTTTGTTCTGTTGCTTAACTTGAATAATATAAAATGTTGCACCGAATCTGCAGTTAATCTGCCACTCTACCATCTTTCGTAATTTGTATTTAGCTGGAAGCAAATCACAGATATATCTCACCAACCTGACCACAGGAGGAGAGAAGAATCTAGGGAGAGTAAAGAGACAGGGGCGTTAGTATGTTAACTCTACAGGGACTTAAAAGTAGTTGCCTCATTCAAGATGAGAGGGAGAAAAGTTCACAGCTGGCTGCTTTGTTGCACCTCTCCAGAGTCTCTGTGGTGGATTGAAGGGTCTTGGGTAAGGATTACCTTGGGCAAGGGTGAGGGGGGGATGGTCAAGAGGAGAGCCACCGGCCAAACTTAAAAAAGAGAAGTTCAGCAAGGACATACGTGTTGATGATCTCTATTTTCTTTTCTTCTGAAAGTCAGTGTTTCATCATATCACACAAATTTATTGCGACAGCCTTGACCTACCAGATTAAATTCAACTTTATCCTATAATCTCAGCTATGGCAAACTCAAACTTTTTCCAGCTTACCTTCATGGCTTTTGCTGCTGCAACAGTGTGGCTTTTAGCCTGCATTATGGATTTATATTCATCTTGTTTAAGTTTCCAACACCACCCATTTTATATGAACACACTCATGTCTAGACTGAGAACTTGGTTGACTTAACCATTATTGTGACAGTGCCTATGTGAAGCTGCAGTTGTTGTTGTCCGGCCAGCTCACTTAAAGATACCCTGGTTATTTTGAACCTGCTTCGTAGTACAAGACCCTGTGTTCTCACATCTTTTCCTTGGAAATATTTAGCAAGCAGTGTCATTTAAAGTGAAAGGTTAATTGAGGAAATAGTGGAAGGCCCTAACACAATGGGCTACACTCAGCCATGACCTTTTATTTGTAAATCAGCCTCTCGTTCTCTTTCTCTGGACAGGTACTGTAAAATGCAGTCATAAATTCCTGATCTTGATCTTTGTTGTCCTGTGAGAATTGTGCTTCCCACTTATCCTGTTTCATCGTCTCATTGGAATTGAGTTGAACTCAGCAGACTACACCTTGCAGTTGCATTTTGGAATTGTTTGTTGGATGAACCTCAAGCCTGTTATTTTCATTGTCAGGGCCTTCATTTAAGAGGAAATGGCTCTCACTGTCAAGTATTGCTGTTGAAAGGCAAAAGAAAAATTAATTGGAGCACCTCCCACAGTAAAACAGGAGTTGCACTGAATTATCTCTCCAAATCAGTCTGTGGTTAAACCCCTTTACCCGTTTCGATGATTAACTTGACCTCACAGTATTTTACCTACAATATGCCAGGCTTTTCCCACACTTTGTCTTGGTTAACCACACACTACGGTGCAAATCCACTTACAATGCATCATGTCTGTGTAGAAAGCCCCAAAGGTCTTCATCATTTCACAGGCATTAGGGGAAACGACAGGCACCATTATTTCTATCTCTGACCGCTATCTCTCAGCCCTGCCAAGCTTTCTGTAGTAGCAGAGCTTATCTAGGCCAGACAGCTACACAAATGCTACGATGATGTTTTTTCAGATCTCAAAATCAGCCAGGAGGTATGACTCCAACATAAATCACATTATTTATTATTCAGATTTAAATTTAAGTGAATGCACATTAATTAAGCTAAGTGCAAACTCTGACCCCCCAGTCCGAGTGTTAAGAGACAGTCCGTCATGCTGGAGGAGGTTGGGACTGATGTAAAATGATCTGTTTTGAAATGAGCAGTTTTGTCTGTCAGGGTTCATTTATACATACGATACTGTCCTAACTGCCTCGTCCATCAATGGCACTATTCAGGGGTAAAAAAGTGTCCTAAAAAGGACAGAGAGGGAGAGAAAGACTGTCTGGATTTGTGTCAGAGGCGTTCTTTGTTTGACTGCACTGTCGCACGCACGCACACACACACGCAGGCACGCACGCACGCAGGCACGCACGCACACACACACCCCTGACCCCTTTGCTCCTCTGCTCCTTTGCAGTTGTTGATGCATCATACAGAGTAGGGGGAAGAAATGAGGACGACAGTGTCGCTTCTCATTAATCAGCTGTGTTAAATCAAATCCGATGATAATGTTACCCAAGATACTCTCATTTCCATTATTTCTAAAAGAAGGCATGCTACTGCAGAGGGCGGAAGATGTTCTGCTCTCATACATATTAATAAGGAAAATACCCATTAGCTGCAGCCTTAGTCGGCACACTTGTATGGTGCTGAAATGTCATTTAGGAAGGCATTGTAGCTGACATTGGGTTTTATGTCAGTGGAGGAGGGGAAAGCCTTGATGATCAACATATGTATAAATATGATAAGTTATCACTTTTCCTGCTCCCAGGGTCAGAAAATATTGACTGATTTGGTCGGTTTGTTCCTATTTCAGGACTATTGAAAGTTGCCAGATCTCATTCTTAGCCTCAAATAACCTTTTTGGCTCATTCCTATTCCTGGACTGATTAAATAATCTGTTTTTAGTGGGTTGAATATATAATTGCACTTTAGGAATTCTAGATTGAAGCTTACCCTATGCTTGACCTCCACTGATCCGGTCACTGGAAGTACTGAAATGGATGCTTAAGTCTGCCACTTGGCTTGAAGTCAGATCAGGGGGCTGCTGAAAGAGTGGCTACATCTGTTTAAGTAAGTTGACTTCAGCAGTTGCATAATGTAAATATACTTATGAGATGGAGTTGAGATGCAGGGCAGTCAGAATAACTGTTATACTTCGATGGACCCATCCCAAAATATGAACCTTGGAATCTAAATCTTTGAAACCCGAAGTCAGGGTTGAAGATTTGCACTATAATACAAAAACACAACAGTTGTTAACAAGCCAGTCACACTTGATGTGTGTATGTTGGAGATTATGAAAGATTATGATTACAGACAATGATTACTGACCCAATCATAATCAGCTGGCTGATTTTTTTTTCTGCATTGTAGTTGACCTCACAGTGCAATCAAATTGCAATGTGCAGTTCAATGCATGGTCAAGATATTTCTTGATAATTAGAGAAAATCTGTCTCGGCTGACCAGTCTTCTTATTCAGGAGTAAGAGTCTTTGTAAACATGAGCATAAGTTGTTCATCTGTTTTTGCTGTTTGGCTGCGTGTGTTGAGTATGAAGGGAAACAGCAGCTAACCACTTTTGTGCTTGACAGATTGAAAATGACAGATGTATTTGCTGTAGTTAGATTGCTCTCACGAGCTGCCTTCAGAGCTGTCTTCTTCTTGACAGGTGAGCAAGTGATTCCAACATAATTACCAATTACAAAAACATTTGTCACCGATACAGTGCATCAGCGCGTGTGCTTGCCCTGGCGTCTCTTTACAAAGCAAGATAATCTTTGCATTTTTCTGCCTGTAATACTAAATCTAAACAATAACGTGTATGTTTTCCAATAGCACAGTTAATAACCAACCACAGGGAACGGTGTCCAGGCTGGAGTGTTTTGCTCACTTCAGGAAATATTCATTGAAACAGCCTAAATTGTGCCTTTGGAGGAGTCAGTTTTTCACCTTTAATAAGTTAACAATATGCAGTATTTACTTGTTTTTTTTTAGATAATGTATTAGGGGAAATTTAGGTCATTGAGCATGTATGCTTAGTCTAGTAAGCATTTACAATACTTGCATTATGTTTCACATGCTCTATTTTATTACAAAAATAAAATTTGGTGTTAATGGAATATATATCTGGCATTGTGTCTGGGCTTGAAACCTGACCTTAGTGTAGTTTATTTATAAAATTAAATTATTAATTAGATCAATGTATTTACAGTATAACCTCAAGAAGATGATCTTAACTCGAATATTCATTAGTCGTGCTATACCATAATAACCCAAGTGCTGTAGTACACATGAGGCACTGTCTCTGTGTGAAACTGTGCTTGTGAGTGTTTTCCTCGATGGTCCCTGTGTAAGCTCTCAGGTTAATCAGTGTGGCGCATCAGGACCGCTGTTTTCCCCTGAGACGTGAGAGCTGCAACAGCTGTGATGGTGTTAGCTCACCCTGAGGACCCGTCGTTACTGCTGCATGTACACACTTAAACAAAACCACCCCCAGTCTCCCTGCTCACCCATGAGGCCAAGAGCACAGCCGAGAGCATGTAGTGAGGCCTTTTGACTGTCTGTCCCGCATATGTTTTTGCACTGTTGGCAGTCAGATCAGTATATTTATTATAGTCCATGTTTCTGTATTGTTTTGGATGTTTAAACTGTTTCCACCGAATAATATTGGCTCGATTCCTCTAGACTTTGCTCACTTATATTTCCAGGACTATGTCTAACACTACGCAATTAATACTAGGGATGTCACAAGAAACAATACTTTGGTACCAAGTCACACACACACACACACACACACACACACACACACACACACACACAGCCTAGAGCAGACAAAGAAGTTTTTTTTTATCTTCAGTGGATTCAGAAGTAAGTGGGGTCTATCGCACGGTTTGATCCATATCTTTTGGGCTTAGGAAAAGTGAAAAGTTTAACTTTGTGGATATCTACTGTCGTGCAATTAGGTTCCGTTTGCACAACATTTCAGCCTTTGCCTAGAACTGAAAGCGTGAAAGGCCTCCCATGTGAATATCTGGTTGATAATGCAGCACTAGACAGTAACCAGTCAGGACAAGACAGGGCGGGGCTTAGCGAAGAGTCAATTAAAGGCATATTTTGGATAGTTGGCATCAGACTCTATCTCAACTCATGAGGCTGATTATATAAAAAAAAGTAAGTTCACGAGTGCATAAAAACAGAGAAAAGCAGATAATGACATTATTTCAAAATAAATGCTCATTTAAGTTGTGCTATTTTTTTTATATATTAATATGTTTTATTTGATCAAATAAACAAGCATGCTAACATGATATAAGCTTGACATATGAGCTATCGGCCTCCTGCTTCAAAAGATCGGCGTCAGCCACTGAAAAACCCATATTGGTTGACCACTACCTAAGATGTATGGTAATGCCAAGTCTGAACAACCGTAGGTTGCTACACCCTTAAATCTTAGGTCGTACATTTAAGTTTCTCCTTTTACCTCCTCTGCTAATCCCCTGTACTTACTCTGTCACCAGGTTCAGGTTTTGCAGATGTAATTGTAAAGCCTCTTTATACAGCTGGCTCTGAAGCTTGGCATATGGCTGGTTAATTCACCATAGGTATTATCTAAGGCGACCATCTATAGAAAATTCAAAGAATTCTTAAAAGTGGATTATATTACGGAAACAAAAACAAGTAGCAGATGCTTGATGTCTGCTGATGACTGCACTTTTAAAGCCCTAAGCTTTTCCATGTCTGCCAGTTTAGAACCCTTTCAGGCATACTTTGATACTTGAATGGCACGTAGCTGCAAGAAGCCTGCACAGGGAAGGGAGATGGAGAGACTGATGAAACCACAGAGGGAGAGGGAACAGTTCCCAGGACAGAGGGATGAACACTTTACAGACACAGCACTGAAGAGATACACTGCAGCACCAAGAGTCCATAGTTCGGTTATTTGAACAGAGCACATGTGTGCGTGCCTTGTGTGAGCTTTGCTGCAGTCCGTTGCAGTTACACAACACATAAGACTGCAGGGTGACCAACTGATTGCCTTGTTAATGTGGATTACTGTCTTCTGTCTTATTATTTACTGCTCATCTCTCAGGTTGTTTGTCCTGATTGCCTGTGGCCCGCCGCCTACACCACACGACTTTTTACTGATGCACCTTCCCGTTTCTATGGCAACCAGCAACAGCATTATGATCAAACAGCTCGAGCACCATTTCCAAGTGGTTTTGGGGAAAGGAGCTCTGTGTGTTGCACATGACTTCATCACTGTATTTTCCTTGTATGTTGCCTGGAGCCGGATTGCAAGCAGCCAATTGGCTTTTTATTCCTCAATGTTGTGAATTGATTTGTATTTGATTTGTCTTTCTAAATGCTACTGTGATTATGGATGAGCTTGACAGCAAGTAATTGAAAATATCAGTGATAACCAATTGTAAGATAATTGTCTTGTTTTCTTCCTCTCTGAATCAATAATTAAACCCTGAACCTTGTTATCAAGAGGCAGTAAATATGTTTTTTGCAAAGGAATAATAACCATGTAATTCAAACTATGCTCAGATAATTTCAATAGAGGGGCGGTGTGGCTGACCAGTTATTGGAAGGTTGCTGGTTAGATCCCCAGGCTACAGGGGCTAGCAGACAGAGACTGTCAGACTGCCCTTAAGCAACATACTTATTGCTCCTGATGAGCTAGTTGGCACATTGGATGGCAGCTTCCGCTATCAGTGTATCTATATGTGTGTTAATGAGAGCGTGACTGGGTAAATGAGCGGCTATATTGTAAAGTTCTTTGGACAAAAGCACTATATAAATGCATCTACCATTTGTGCTTGCTTTCCTTTGTTTTTCACTTCCCTCGCCATCCTTTTTTCATCTTAATGAAGATCTCCCCAGTGGGGAGCTTTTCAGGAGGACAGAGCCACGTGTCATTCACTTGTGCTACTCTGTTTTTCCTGAACAGATCCATTGCTTATATTCAATTGTTCAAATGAGGCTGTGAGAAACACTTGGCTAAAAGGCACATTCAGAGGAACAGTGTTCTGAAAGGGATGAAAGTCAAGTATTCCTCACCCCCAAGTCTGTGAATGGGACCCCCCCATCTACAGGGGGTTCACTCCCTTTTTACACACCCCAATAAAACCTAGCTCTCCAACACGCATAGTATTAAGGGAAAAATGGCGTAATGGCTGCTTTATATTGAACGCCAGTCCAACGAGATTTTCACCGCAAGTAAAGACAGTAGGATATACACCGATCAGCCATAACATTATGACCACTGACAGGTGAAGTGAACAGCATTGAATATCTCGAACACTTTGTCCTCAAAGTTGATGTGTTGGAAGCAGGAAAATTATGAAAGCGTAAGGATGTCAGCGACTTTGACAAGGGCCAAATTGTGATTGCTAGACGACTGGGTCAGAGCATCCAAAAACTGTAGCTCTTGTGGGGTTTTGCCAGTCTGCAGTGGACCACAAAGACCACAAAGTGCATCGCTGTTTGTTGCGTATGGGGCTACGTAGCCGCAGACAGGTCAGGGTGCCCATGCTGACCCCTATCCACCGCAGAAAGTGCCTACAATGGGCACGTGAGCATCAGAACTGTACTACGGAGCAGTGGAAGAAGGTGGCCTGCTCTGATGAATCGCGTTTTCTTTTACATCATGTGGATGGCCCGGTACATGTGCGTCGCTTAACTCGGGAAAGACAT
This sequence comes from Macroramphosus scolopax, assembly GCA_901007825.1. Taxonomy (NCBI): domain Eukaryota; kingdom Metazoa; phylum Chordata; class Actinopteri; order Syngnathiformes; family Centriscidae; genus Macroramphosus; species Macroramphosus scolopax. Next base: position 43,459 of record CAAKHC010004221.1, on the reverse strand, counting down.
GGCACCGGGATGCACTATGGGAAGAAGGCAAGTTGGTGGAGGCAGTGTGATGCTTTGGGCACTCTTCTGTTATTCAACAGACTCTCAAGACCAAAGTCCCACAAGTGTAATTCCACCAGGCGCACAAGTCTGCTCTTAATTCAGCTCTGCTCTGTGCACTCAGATTCTTTCTGGGAAGGTTCACTGATGTTAAATTCTAGTATTTGTGGAGGCCACAGGAGCCATTTGTCTTTATCCTTGTTTCACAGTGTGTCTTTACTTTGACATTTACTGGGATTTCAGGCAATGTGTCTTACTCCTGTTAGCACCAGAGGATGTATGTATATTCTGTACTCCATTAATATGTTATGTGTAATTGAGAGGTGTGATAGCTGCATGTAGTACCTTACACAGAAGCTATAAAGTGGGGTAATATAATCCCTTGATGCTGATGTCAATGGAATGTGCTTCTGCCATAGTTTGGAAGTTTTCACTTAAACTGGAATTTCATTTTCAGAGCAGTGGACTGAAGTTTGCCTTAAAAAAAGTGGCTTTGTGAATGACACGCGCTTAGCTATAAGGAAATGGACACTTACACAATCTCTGACCACTATCCACCCCTGCTCTTCCCCCTTATTATGCTTGCCATGGCAATGTAAGTGCACCCTGATTGATCGGCATTGATTGGAACTATATTTGTCAGACAGTAATGTGCCTCCCCCTTGGAATACAATGTGTGTTGATTCACAGCCACCCCATCGCTTAATGCCCTACTTGTATTTGACGAGCCCTCCCCCTATGCACACCCCCACCCCATTGCTAAACAAACTATGCGGCCTCCTTTGCTCAGCCCCAGCTCTCACCCTCTTTATTTCCATATGCTCGTCCAAATTGGACTGAAGTTCAGGAGTTGAGTTGTAAGGATGTGGAGGGAAATGTGGAGGAACAGTATACTTTTGAGTGCGGAAAATGCATTCATCAGCTGTTTTCATTTATATGCACATTGTTTATGGTTTAGTATTGGCATTGATATTACATCTGCATTATGTGGTGTTTGTGTGTAAGCTAGTCTGTATTTATTCAAACATGTTTACTGTACAAATACAGTGGACTGCCTCAGGCATCTTTGCTCAGACTCCTTACAAAAAATAGCTATGATCTGTAGCTGCTTTCACAATAAATGACTGAAATTTATCCTCCTATTAATAATTCTTTGTTATGTCCGATGTGTGAGAATTCACAGTCAGTGAATGAGGATATTTCTATCATTTCACTGGCACGAAACTTGAATGAAAAAGATCTGAGGATGAAGAAGGGTCCTTTACACAAGTACAGTAGCTAACAGGTGTAACGTTAACTGGAGAGACGGCAAGATTTGGGTACTTTTGCTGATAATGACCGACACCAAAATCGGGTTACTTGACTGCAGCGGGTAAAGTTACTTTGTGCGTCATATCTTGCCTCCTGTATTTCCAGTAGATGCTGGGTGTGTGACAGGGCAACTCCAGTCAAAGTGCAGACCTGATTCTGTGGACATTGTTCAAAGTTCGTATCTGAGAACAACTTCTGAATGACCTAATGAGCTTGGAGCTAATTACAGCTGCTTTGTAGAAACAGATTCTTTTCACACCCAAGATTACTACTGTCACTCAAACCTTAGGTGAGAAACAGGCTTCCAACAATTTTAGTAACTTTAATTAAGTAATTTTATCGTTGGTAGCAGTCCAAATCAAAATCACACTTTTATGCTCTTGTTGAATATGTGTAGTATCAATACATTTCACAGTATGAAAACCATGCTTTTAAATAATACAATTTCTTTTAATTTTGTATTCCTTTGATATTGCGCATCATACAAAGCCCCCATTCAACTTTAGGATAGCATATTTATTTCTCTTCCTTTTTTGTTTTAGAGTGGAAACGGACTCCTTTGCTTTGTGTCTTCAACACACATCTCTGACCTGCACAGCTGAAGCCAGAACAAGGTAAAATTATTATGTGTGATCATCTGTATGTGTGATTTAATTGCTTAACACACATTTGTATATCGTTGACTTTAATCCTGGACTTGGGGATTTGAACTTGACACCCAGTAACATTTAGCTTACTTTCAACCAGATATTTGTCCTGGGATTCTTTGATCCATTTTTTACGGACTTTCATTTTTACTTTGTTTGTTGATACAGATGGTAGGAATACATTGTCGGTTCGATCTAGTTGCAATCTACAAGTCATTTTGTCCAAACGAACCAAGAACCTTCCACTGCCGCCCAAGTAACTTCTACAATACACAAATTCCTTTTGCAAAGTTACATTAATGTCTGAATTTGTGTTTTGAGTGTTTATATATAATCTTCTTACAAGGTTCTTGTTTTTCTTTAACACTAATTGCTAACCCCTGGTCAACATGCTCTGTAGCTACCTCAGTGTCATGAGAGGGCAGCCTGACAGACAGACAGGCAGATGGAAGTGGAACTAGCAACATCGGCTAGATTCAGCCAAACAGTATAGATGGAAATTAATGGAGACAGTGACAGCAGGGTCAAGAAAGACTGGAGGAAAATGGAAACAAGAGGAAAGAGAGTGGAAAGAAAAACAGAGCGACAGGGAGCTTCGTGAAGCTCCAGTCTGAGAGGGAGATGTCGCCTTCAGATAAGCCAAATGGACTAACAGGACCAATATAGACCAGTCAGAGTTTTGACTGTGTGTTTCCACTCAGTCTGACCAACTGATCCGTCAATATTGCATTTTACTGTTGAGGTTTGTCGTTGATTTAGGTGGTCAGGGACTTTTTTTCTAAAACTCATGTTTCCTGGAGTCATTGCAACTAGACTGATCCTAATTTGGCCAGAGGATGCTTTTTTGCACATGGCTCATTATGTCCAATTCCCCACCACTGTACCCCAGTCTCGCTCGCGCTGGAGTTGCTGATTCAATTAACAACTTTAGAAGGTCAAGTCAAGTTTAAGTATACATCCAAATTTTAAACATTTAGGCAAAGGGTCGGCCTATGCCAGACTTCATAGTCTGTACAGCATACATCTTCCACCATTAATAAATGGATTTGGATAAGATACAACCCCAGGGGCGTTACAGGGGGTTAAAAACTATGACTTTGTTCTCATCTCTGCACAGCATAAATGGAGGTGAATGTCTGCATTGGAGCTCCCCGAATCCAAAACCTGCTAGATGTGGGGGGATGAGGGTTAGAAGCTATCAGACCATCGCACAATTTCACGAACTGCTTTAACAGTAACACGTTCCTGTGTTATCCGCAATACTCAACCTATATAACTGTCTTGCATGGCCTCGGAATATTCTACATGTGTACTATTGTTTTCACTTAAATCATTTTTTTCTCATTCCGGTTGTCTCTAACTTGACTAACTATTCACTTCTAAATGGTTTAAGGCAGAGTTCAGGGTCAGTCAAGACCTCATGGCAAATTCTGCTCTGTCTACTCCATCAGCAGCCATGTTGGCATGAAAGCTTGATGTTCTGTCCCCAGGCTGCCTGCCAGCACTGTGTTGTCGTATTACAGTCCCTATACTCTGCTCCTGTCAGCCACCATGTGTGTCATGTGTGCCACCATTCATTTTTTAAACAAGCCCACAATCTAGCTTGCACTGCTGCATCAGTGTGCATGTAAATGAATGTTGCCGCAGTTCAGCTTTGCTTCATTTATTTAATTTATCTAATCTATTTAAATAGATTTTCCTCAAACTATTTGACATGTATTTTGCAGTCTTACATCCCTGCAACAGTTTCAGATAATATTAGAATGATCTTGCTTTTGGCACTCTAAGCGTACATGTATGGCAGGTCTACCCCTCTAATCTCTGATCCTTTTGTGACAAGCTGCCTGTATTGGTCTAGTTTCCCAGCAAGCAGCAGCAGCAGCAGCAGCACCTCCTCTACATTGAGTTCACGCATTCCTCTGAAAGCTCTACTCCTCTGCTAACTCTGTCATTACTACCATCTAACCAGTGTAATTACCAGCCTTTGTGTGGGAGAGGGAGGGAGTGATCGAGGGAGGAAGTATGAATGAGAGAGACAAGGAGTCAGAACAGGGATTCATTAAAAAGCATTAAATGTCTGCTTTTTCTTGTGATATCTGGGCCAAAGCTGAAAAAGTCCACAGTTTTCTTTTTCTCCTCACATCTCTCAGATAGTTTTTAGCTTATTTGTTTATCCGTTTGAAAAGTAGTTCTTTACTTTGAATTTACCCAGCAAGTGAATACTGCTTTATCATTTGCTGACGTAAAGGTTATTGGTCATTCAGTAAGTGTAAGTAGAACTGTCTCCACAAGTTGTGTCCTGATTATTTAGATACTTCACAATGATACCTAAGATGTGAGTTCTTTATAGGATATTACGAAGAGGCACATCCTTTTACAACTTTTTTTGTTATAACAAAGTCATTTTGCAAAAAGAATGTGGTGATGTTTCTTCTTCAGAAGACATTTTTTGGTTGTTGTGTGTCAGTTTCATTCACTGATGACAAACAAGAGATACGATGGATAGTTCTGAGAATAGCCCAAATTCTGTACTCCACTAATAGTTGAATCCTACTGACATTGGTAATCCTCATACTCTTCCTATTATGCTATACATTTTATTGCACGCATTCATATTCTACTCAGGAATAATTACAACTGATGTGATTCCTATGCTTTTTTGTTTGCACCATGGTCATCGTGATTTTAATTTGGCCTTGGTTTATGATGAAATAGCTATGAAATACCTTAGATACCTAATCACAGTCCGATCAAGCTTAGCTGTACTTTTTATTGCTAATTAGCAAATGTTAGCATGGTCTCATGCTAAATTTGGATGAAGAGCATGGTGAACATCATACACGCCAAGCATTAATGTGTTAACAAGGTGAACTTCAAAGCACTGATCTACAGTACAGTTATGTTCCTCCAATAATATAAACAGCAATAAATAATGACTCAAACCACAAGATACAATTCACATGACTTTACTGTTCAGGTGCTAATTACATCATTACAGGTATCACTCCTCTGACGTACTACCACATGATAAACAGATAATTGCACTAGCGACAAAAAGTAGTGCCTTTATAACTATTCTAATGTATTGCTTACCCAATACATAACAACAGTGTCACTGAGCAAGTAGTAAACTCTATTCATTGCATGCTGTTGTACTGTTGTTGCCAGAAACACAAGCAGCCAAGAGTATAACTGTCCACATGAAAAATTGTCTGTTGAGTTTGTTTCTTACTTATGACCTGTGTGCTGCACACACTTTTGACAGAGGTTATTGGTAGTGATCAGACTCCACTCACTACATTGCCTCTTTCATCTAGCACCTCACACACATAATGAAGCCATTCTGCAGCTTCTGCAGCTGCGCCTGGATAATCTGGGATTGGGCCTGATAGTGGATCAAAGGACAGCTCTCCGGATGTGCAAAGACGCTGTCAGAAAGCAGGATTGGAGTGTGAGCTAGCGGTTCTCTAACACAAAGATATGATATATTTGCCAGACTGTAGGGCTATCTGAATTCTATTTACTGTGAATAGCTTTTGTTGATGGTCCTTATGTGCATATGAGTGAAACAGACTCATAAAATGCATTTTATACTTCATTGCACTTGAAGTAGTACAATTGTATGCACTTTATACAATTAGAAACTATACAGATAAAACTTAATTTTATCTGTTCCAGCTGGTCACTCTAAACAACTAATGCATCCCCAAAAGCTATAACCTTTTTTTCCTGGCAAAATGATACAGAAAATGATACACAAAAAAAAGTTTTTTTTTTTATTTTTAATCCAGTTTCTTGTGACATTTCTGCCTATAGTTTGTTGTTGACCACTTGTGTACGTTTAGCTTTTTGTATAAGCAAAGTAACAAATAGCTTATAGTATATACAGGAGACACACAGGAGTGTCACTGAGTAAACAATAATCTCTCCAAGGCTGTTGGATTTTTAACACTAGATGCTGTGAGACTGTCATATTAAAGCCACTGTTATGGTTCACTAAGCAATGTGCTGCTCTCCTCCTTGCTCTTTCTATTTCTGGAGATGACCCAACCCACTCCTCTAGCTGTTGGATCCCTTTGTGCTCTTAAAGCTGGCTATTTCCTGACTCCTTTTCAACTCCCCGTCCCAAAACCAATTAATTACACAGATTTATAATTAAAGTTAAAAAAAGTAAAATTATAGTAGCCTCTAAATACATAGTTTCAGCGATATGGCAACCTATACCTAGTTGAAGATAAAATAAGTCACAAGCTGGACTACCGTTAAATCAGTAAGCAGCAGGAAATGCACCTCTCAATCCTCAATTGACTAAAACTGATTTTTAGTAGACATGCATGGGACTCTCACCAGACTCATGCATTCACAATAGCATCAGATGCTCTCAAAACAAATATAGACAATGTAAGATATGCATAGTGAATGTGCTGAAGTGTAAATCATTTATGTTGTGTATTTTCTCAGTTCTGTTTTGTATCACTGTCTACTCTGATATTAGTTTTTCAGTAGTTTTTAATCTGCAGTAGAGCTGGCAAAGTCTCTGTGTCTTGTGGTTACGAGTGTTTGTGTTTGTACACACATGCACTTGACTTTAGTGTGATGATAATATCCCTTGTCAGCCTCCCGAAGATTAACCTCAATGGGAGAAATCCTGCTTTCATATCCCTACACCTTTTCTCTCTCTCCTTCCCCTCTCTCTCTGGCTCTTGCTCTCTCTCTCTCTCTCTCTCTCTCTCTCTCTCTCTCTCTCTCTCTCTCTCTCTCTCTCTCTCTCTCTCTCTCTCTCTCTCTCTCTCTCTCTCTGTCTCTCCCTCTGTCTGTCTGTCTATGTCTCTCGCTGTCCTGTATTGTTTTACAGTTGAATGACTCACAGAGTGCTTAGTTTTTCTATTTGCCTGTGAAAAGAATTTTGGTCATAAAAGCTGTAATTAAAAAAAACCGTCACATTTACTGTTTTTGTGCTGATTGTCCTATGGTTGATTTGTTGGAACTGATTGTTTTTCCTACATTTGCATTCCTTAGATCTGCATTTGACTGAAAATAGTTCAAAAAGAAGAAGAAGAGGACAAGTCCTGACTCAGACTGGTCCATCATGGATCAGTGAAGTCTTTCTTGCCCGCCTGGCTAAAAGCAATGCTTTTGGGAGCTGGAGGCTGTAGCACAGTCAGCAGAGAGTGTGTGGGGCCCTTACTCTCCTTCTTTTCAAGCACCCGCTCCTGACATGGGATGCCAGCCCCCTGTCCACCTGACCTCTATTCTGCGCTGAGCTCTCCTGGGGCGCCATGAACAGCTACAGAGACAGAGGGGTCACTTGCACCTCCTCGGACCTCCTGGATGGGGGAGGAGAAGGAGGGCTTCGTCAGCACACTCCATTTTGTCATACCCCCAATGGCCACCCTGTTCCTGGCCCCACAGACGTGGCCATGCAACCACGCATCTCAGTTCCTAAAATGGGTGTTCGGGCTCGCATTGCAGAATGGCCCCCACGTCGTGCACAGTCCAGGGAATCACTTCTTGAAAATGGGCAAATTGGCAGCAATCATAATGGAGGTGACTGCTCCACTTTACATTCCTCATCAGTTCTGTCATCTGACATTGGCTTGGTGCGGGGTGGAGTCACCAGGTTGCCACGAAGACGGTCTAGAGATGTGGAGTTCAGAGGTGGAGGGTTCGGCGTTGAACGAGGTTCACCTTTGAGTCTACGTGTTTTCCCGCCTTTGAGGCAGCGCTCCAATAGTGAACTGACCCTGAGTGAACAGGATGAGAATGAGGTGAGCCTCCAATCTTCCTTTGCTGCATTCATGTCTATCTGTGTAGAGCTCGGGGAAATTAGACATTCATTGTTGCTTTCTATTCTGGTCTCTTCTGTGTTCACACTATCTCATAATATATAACCAAGGGCTATGTAGTACATGCGTCGTGAGAATATCAAAGTCCAGTACCGGACAGCAAGTCAGGTTGGCCTTAAATACTTAAAATTCTGCGGTGTCACAAAAACCTTTCAAAGAAATAATTGACAACAACCTTATTTATTCCACCCTTTGCTATAATTGATGCTTAAGTAGAAAAATGCCCTCTGGTATTGTTATACATTTATAAAAAAGGGTGGGTATTTATTGGTCGTTCACCTTTGCTTCCACTTCAAGAATCTGATCTTCCCCCGGTTCATTTGAAACCCCACCTGTCCGGGCGTCTCAGAACGCACCGAGTTTGATTGACAGCTCTCGTATACAAAAACACACTTTTGTTTAAACTACACCAACCGTTTTGATGTGAAAACACCCAAACTTTATTTCCAATATTAATATAAAAAAATCTGACAAGTTGAAAATTCTTTCCCTTTTCTGCACCTAGGTGGAGGTTAATGGAGGAGGGGGGATGGGGAACCTGTTCAGAGAGTATGGCAGCACCTCCTCCATTGATATACAGGGCATTCCTGAGCAGAGCTTCTTCGACATGCTCAGCCAGTTCCACCAGGAGAGGCCTGACCAGCGCAGCTCAGCACCCATACGCCTCAGAGAGTTGCTACATTCACCAGACTCATCACCAAGCGTACCCCTCCCCTTTGCTCCCTCACCTGGCCCCACACTGAGCGGGGATGACAGAGGGACAGCAAGGAAGGATGGAAGCGAGCGAGTAAGGAAGAAAAGTGGTGGGACAGAATCTTCACTGGGCACCTCCTCTTTGTTTCGAAAACTTCGGAGTGCCAATAGAGGGGAGCAGGATGGAGGGAAAGGGGAGACAAGTGAAGACAGTGGAGCATCCTACAAACCGTGGGTGTGCCCCAAGAGCTTTGTCCACTATGATGCTCAGAGCATCCTGTTTGACCTCCATGAGGCGGCAGTTCAGCGTGGCTTTGTCTCCCAGAGGAGGAACACTGCTACAGGGGCATCAGCTGCTTCAGTGTCTCTGTCTGTGTCCAGATCCTCGGGTCCGAGTGGGAACGACCCCATTTACTCCAGCATTGAAGACCTTACCATTAGCCTCGACCATACATCAACACCTGCTCTGGGCATGGACCCTCTGGATGTGCCGCCTGTAGTACATTGCTCAAGCCCACTGCTGCTCTGCTGCCCCCACTTCCTCAATGAGACTGGGGGTCACGGGGAGCGCAACATCAGCTTCCTCAGTTCGTCAGCAGAGCGAGGAGGAGAGGGAGGGGGAGATGGAGGAAGGGGTTGGTTAAGGAGGAGTAACGCCAGCATCTCAGTGCTGGAGGTGCCTATTGAGCAGCAGGTTGCAAGACTAGACAGACTGAAACTGTACAGTGTAGAGCATGTTGACGAGGGGGCCAGGTACTACAGAGACTACTTCCATGGGAAAGGTAATGCTGGCTCAGAAACACACAGACACACACTAAATCCCATTCACTACGAGGGACACATCAGATTTACCCCATGCATTTTCTTCAATGTTTGTTTCCAGCCGCTTACGATGACCACAAAATTAAGAAAAATTTATTGTACATAGATATACCCTGCAAGATTACAACATACATGTTGCAACGTGGTTTATTGAAAACAATTTTCATTCAAACACCTCTTTAAGTCGATGAGAAACATTCGAAAACTAGCATAACTCTCATGAACACTAGGTTATCTGTGTAGCACATAAAAAGCATGTGATTCAAAGCGCATCACATAAGAGGTAAAAAGGCTTTAAGACCAGATATAAGTGGAATTAATGTAATTAATAAAATAACACGTAATTAATGAGCCATTGTGAAGTCAGACTTTCAGACTCATTCATTTCATTCTTCAGTATATCAGCTGGGAATCATTCAGCAACATGTAGAAAAAAGTCATATATCTCTGATTACTTTAATTAAAGATTATTCTGTTGATTATTTCTTTAATCAATCAAATTCAGAAGCCAATATGCAATTGGCCCCTTGATTTTATTTGTCAGCATGGTTTAGACAGTGTGGATCTTGTTAAAGCCAATGACAATCGCTACATCTCGACCTGGGGTGGTTAATATCCAGCCGGGCTTGAGCAGAGGAGAGTCGGCCAAACTGGCATCACCCCCAGAGTTTTTATTACACCTACATTCCAATGGAGCATTGGCAAACTGGAAGCTGATAATATATCATGTTTTTCTGTGTGATACAAGTACAACTTCACCTAGTCAGTCGGTGCAACTTTGTTTGACATCTGGTTTTTAGTGTAAGAATTAACACCTAACTTCAGAGGTGAACGGTGTCCGTGTGTTTATTCGTGCCTTCCTCGTACATGTGCATGTGGGCATTTCTTGTCAACATGACATCTTCAGACACAGAGTATGAAACATCCCCTTGGCAAGCATCATCTGTCTGCACCCTAATTAGTGACAGATGTTGTTATAGGAGCACATGTGTGTGTCTGCAGTGTGTGCGAGAGAGAAAGGCCTGCAGCCTCATAGAGAAAGGTTATCATTCCAAAAATATGTTCATCTCGTTTACAGCTTAGCTGTCCCCAAGAATGCATCTGTACCCTATGTGCGTGTCATGATGCCTCATCGAAAAACTGACATTTCCCCAAAGGGCATTGCATGGAATCTAAGCTGGCCTGAGTCGTAACATGTACATCGTTCTGATTCACAACAGTCAGAGGAAGCATAGAGGGGGAATACTTGTCAAGCTAGATTCCTCTCCGTTTGTTTGGAGAATTTCTTTTAACTCCCACACTGTAGTGTCAGCATTAGTACAGCTTAGTGTAGGAGCTTTAGAAGAGGACACGCAAGATGCTTGTGAAGAGTGTTGACAACTTTGTGTCAGTCTGAATGAATGTGTTTTGTGTCAACACTGGTAACAAGCCACAGAAGGTTAACTGGCCCCTAATGAAATCAGATTGTATTCATTTCTCGGATTATAAGTCTGAGGACATATTTGTTCCTTGATGGTAAAATGTTATTTCATCAAATCTGCCTTTGTAGTAAAGTTCATACACACAACATCTGAAGAATATCTAGCTCTCAACTGTGACCACAGAAATTGAATAGTCACCATTCTTTCATGGATCAAAAACGGAAAGTTGCCATCAATTGCTGGTCAGAACTCTTGTTTACTTTATATTAATTGAGAGATTTAAACAATACATTTTGACAATGTTATTGTGCGACTACTTGTGTTTAGACAATGGCTGGGATTTTTTGGATTAACAATCACAGTTTTCCATTTGTCAAAGCCCAAGTCATTAAATTGTTTGTTTTGTCCAAATAATGCTCTAAAAGCCAAATATAATTAGTCTGCGGTCATACACCCTTTGACCTTGCTCTTCACATCTCCTTTTCCTATTCTAGAGCACTCCAACTACTTTGGAACCGATGAAAAGCTGGGCCCTTTGGCCATGAGCATCCGCAGGGAGAAGTTGGAAGACACCAAAGACTTGAAAGACCAGTACCAATACCGCCTGATTGTCAGAACAAGCGAGGTATATGCAATCTGCTCTCTGTGTGCGTTGAACATGTGGATGCCTGAGTGAGTCAGATTGTGCACATTGAGCACTAGACTCATGATTCAACTTTCTTCATGATTATACTATGATGTCGGTGCTAATTAGACTGATCCTATAGAAATAATTTGTTATTCTATCTATTCTTCTTTTGTGGTTTAGTGTATTTACGCCTGTCTTACACTGTCAAGGTCACTCCAACAAACTGAGTGAATTATCTGTGGGCTGGTGCTGTGTTGTTTCTAGCTGGATTACATGGCTGCCTGGCCTCATCACCTTAGCTCTGCTTTAACAATGGAGCCCCTCCGCCATCTAAGTACACAGAGCCCATCTAACAGCCACAGCCAGCAAAGCTCAGCCTACTGTTCCCACACAGACAAAAAGATTGATTAGAGACTTTATTCTCTCCCACTCAAGCCGCAGCTGCTCTCAAAAATCCATCCACCTTAAGTCTGTCTTTTAATTCAGTGCGGCAGTGCTGACACAGCAAGGTGGAGAGACTTCACCTCCCCCATCATCACAAACATACACACACCCCCTGACATTCAGGCTCAGCATGTCGTAGTCATTCACTCAACTGTTGTACAGGAGCTGACAAGTTGACACGATAGCTCAATAACTTCAGCTGTTTGTCAATCAGGTTTCATATCTCTGCAGCCTGCAAGTCTGTGAGGCTCAACTATCTCGCTGCCCCCTGACAGCTCCACAGCTCGCAATGCATTTTTAATGAACCTACATTTGTCTGTTTGTGAGTGAGTGTGGTAAGAAGGAGCAGTTAACTCCTCCCAACTGCATGTGAGGTTATTATGGTTTCATTCTTTTGAGGCAGGTCAATTAACGAAGAGGGCTGCTCCATGGTATGGGGAATACCATGGAGCAGCCCTCTTCGACTACGCAACAGAGTAGAATTTAAATTTTCAATACTGACGACTCAAAATCCCTCGCAATGAACCTTGTGTGTGTGTGTGTGTGTGTGTGTGTGTGTGTAACAGATAAGAATAGTGTAGCTTCAGGGCTGCAGAATGCTATTATGAGCAGGAGTGAGACCATCTATCATGTGATAAACCTACTTTAAGCTCTCAGGCTACTAATCATCCATCCTTCCAGTTCCAGTGACGTCACACTATAGCTGCTAATGCCCTTGAACCTCTCCGCAGAGGAAGACCGGGATCAATACAAACATCTTAATATCAATAACATTATTACATTCTCTGTGTCTTCTTATGTTGATTATTGCCCAAGCATTGCATATTGACCGAAATGGAAAACATTATTTTTTATTGTGTTTCAATAGTAAAGCCTTGGATGAGTGAGTTGATAAAGACTACAACATTTGGAAAGTCAATATGGGATATAATCTTCACTTCAGAAGAAAGGAAGGAATGGAAGATAAACAAAATGTATTAGTAAAGACGAATATATTTATAATGGTATGTCAACAAATAATCTTACATTAAACTACAGAAAGGAGCAGAAAAGGCTCGGAAAATAGAAGTGATGAATAAGTGCAAATATTCTGTCCTCAAGGGAAGAGGTAAACAAATGAACAGGGTGATCAGGATTGTATTTCAGGACTTAAGCTGATGAAGGCGATTTATAAAAACATAAGCATTGTTTAAAATGTGCCCTTCTGTCCTTCTAATGACTGTGCTTTCTATGACTAAGTGCATCATTATCTCGCTCATCAATTATTTATGTGTGGAGCCTTTTGCCTGTTTCCAGTTAATTAGACTAAAAATGTGAGCATGTTGTACTGTGTTTTCACAGTGTTCACAACTGTCATGTCCAATACTCTTAAAAGGTCCAAATCAACAACTGGATTCAATACATTATCTTTTTAGAAAATTAAGAAATCTCTTGACATTCTACAATATACGACTGCCAGTTTAACACCCATTCTTCCTGACGTAGCTGGTGACCCTCCGAGGATCCATTCTAGAAGATGCAGTGGCTTCAACAGGGAGGCACGGCACGGTGCGGGGTCTGTCGCTGAAGGAGGTCCTGGAGCAGGTTGTCCCTGAACTCAACGTTGCTTGTTTGAGACTGGCACTCAGCACACCCAAGGTCACCGAGCAGCTCCTGAAACTAGAGGAACAGGGGGTAAGTTTGGTGTCTGTCTGTAGTTGCATTTATTTTTTGAGCATGTGCAATAAAACTGGAAAGTGGGCAGTTAATCCCAACAGTTATGATGATGCCTCAACTCAATTGTGCCTGGATGAAATACAGAAAATGCAACTTGACAGTCAGTCAGTATTAGTCTTTTCTCCTAGATTACTTGAAGAAAAGGATAAAAGACATAACTGTTCTGTGTAGATAGTTGGTGTAAAGGTGTTAAATCCTGTGTAACTGATTTCGTATAGGTGAAAGTACAAATTTGACTGTTTGGCAGGTTGCAGTGTGTTTTAGCATGAGTTTGCATCTGTAAAAGCTTTAATGTTTAGCCATGTTATCTGTTATCTTTTAATTAATGGAATGTTAAGTACAAGGTGGTGTTTTATCAGCATTTGTGTGTTTTTGTTTGTGTAGGTGGTTTACGTACAGCAATAAATCTGATACATTTTTAAGCTTATCAACATATATATTTTAATTACATAATTATTGTTAACATTTACTTTGACCGTAAGTTTCAGTAGAAGCACAAGATTATGACTGCAGTGCTGCGAGTCATAATGCTGTTTGTTGTGCGAGTGTTTGTAATGTTTTCTCTCTGCCTCCTTGTAGTTAAGTCAGAAGC
>CAAKHC010004221.1:0-23103 GCA_901007825.1 Macroramphosus scolopax | reverse complement strand
CAGACAAGCAGATTGCATGAGATTAAGGCCTGGAATCCACAGGAAAAAAAGGAAACCAAAAAATAAATAAATAAATGAGTGGAAATGATTAATTAAAAATGCATGCACTGTGCAAATGAAAAGGACAGAAAAGAGGGAGGGTTATAAAGAGAGCGATTGAGAGGAGAGGTTGAGTTGTAGAGGCAGAGAAGTACTCGATGAACACGACGTATCTCAACACCTCCGAGAGTGAAAGAAGTGGGTGGAAGAGAGGAAGAGAGGAGAGTTGGAATTGTCTCTCCTTGTTGATCAGCCTCGGCATTGCACACATGAGATGGACGGATACAATAGAGGAAGAGAGTGATTGATGGCGATAGTGTGTCTGACCTTGTGCACATGTTTTGGGAGCTCCAGCTGTGTAACTTCAGCTTGCACGATGGAAGAAACACTCCATGTCAACATATGTAGGCTCTGCTCTCTTTAAGGTTTGTACCCCCTTTCTCTCTCTCTCTGTCTCTCTCTGTCTCTCTTTGTGCATGTGCGTGTGTGTCTCTCTCTCTGTGTGTGCATGTGTGTGCCCTTTCGTGTGTGTGTGTGTGTGTGTGTGTGTGTGTGTGTGTGTGTGTGTGTTCTGAATTAGTGATGTTTCATTTGATGTTGTTGATACATTCTTGTTGCATATTAGAGGGCTTCGACTTGAAATACACTGGGCACATCCCCACATCAGGAAGGCGGGGCACAGCATGTCTTTTTACCTGATACATCAGCTCCATCTGTTGTGTGCTGCTGCATGCCAGCCGTGTTTTCTGAGGAATTTTCTGCAGGATTTTCCTCATCAGCTTAACTGCATGCGTATTAATAGTTTTAAGTACAGGATCATCGATGCACATTGATATGATTTTTCGCTGGCTTTGGTTTGTTAACTGTTGATTGTTGCAATCCTAAAGGAAAAACCTAACAGGTCAATTTTCACCAGCAGAATGGGTGTAGCATGGGCCAGGGAAGCACTACTCATTCTGGGGCAGATATGTTTAACATATATAATTAATTCACTATCAAAATAGTTCATTATTAGATAACTTATTTTAGCTGTCGCTGTCTTGGGTTAGTTTCTCTTTTAGCTCCACTTCTTCCTCACTGTGAATTGGGGTTTAGTAATTAATCAAAATGGCAATATGGCCTGATATTTTCAAGTCACAGCATGCGCAGTATAGTCACAATTCGACAGTTTTGTAAATCAGCCGCACTGTAATTTGACTTTATTTACATCTAAACTCTCCACTTTGAGACCATTATTCCACCACCATTGTCATCGCGTTTCTTATCTCCTCTCAGCATTTGTCTCACCTTCATCCTCATTCATATTTGATGCCTCCTGCTCTCCTGTAATAGAGTTTGTGAATGAAATAATGATGATATGTAAAATATTTCTGATGGATATTTGGCAAGAGGCTTCCATTAGAACGTGGAATTGTTTCAGCTCTCATGTTGAGTTTGATAAAAAGGAGATGGACAGACTCCACCATGGACAAAGGGTTCATGTCTTTCTCGTTGTCATTTAAATGTTTTAGATTATTAGGGGGAAAACACTTGAGCGGAGAATGAATTGTGCAATGATAGTGACCTTTTACACACATATATATTTGCATCTACTGTGCATGCTAAGACCTTGAGTGAGAAGCTCTTTGATGAGATTATAGAGTTAGCATAGTGCCTGTGCTGCTGTTCACACACACACACACACACACACACACACACACACACACACACCCTGCTCTCTCATTTGACCTCATGCTCACAGTAGTCAAAATGGAGCCCTGATGTGCCAAGTGTTATGTTTTAGAGCATCTCCACAGCCTGTAACCATGACATGATAATGTAAAGTATTTTGAGGACATTTATCTTGCAGTTTTTTCACACAATGCACTCAGAATACACAGATTCAGATGCAGTTCAGGTCTTCAGAGAGGGTGCTTCCCATCGCATGGAAACAGAATGGGGACTTTGGAAGAAAACAAAAACCTCACTAACAAAAAGTCCTCACTCTTCAGGGGCTGCACAGAGGACTATGAGATGAAGACCATGGAGCAGAAGCCAGAAGCTGAGCCTTTGGCTGCAGGCTACCGACCCTCCCCTCGCCCCACCTGGCGATGGGACAGCCCACCCATTCCTTCAGGGCTCCACAATGCCCCCAACTCTCAGCGCTGGGCCTCCATGGGCCCCCCGCCGCCCCCCCTGCCCCGCTCCCACAAAGCTCTGATGCCTGTTCCCTACAGGGAGCCCCAGCAATTCAACTCCAAGAGGTGAGTCACTAAGCTTGTATATCATACAACAGCAAAGATAATATTTAAAAGTACATAGTATTGTCTTTATAGCATCACAATTCGCATGTATCCATGCTCAGCACATAATGAATTTATCTTAGCATGTTATCTTCCTTCATGGCTAGCGAACTTCTTAGCTACATTCATTAAAATGAGCGACAAAGAACGGGCCACAAAAGTATTTACAAGTCTGCAAGAGGATGAAACAATTGTGTGTGTTGTTGTGAGACAAATAAAAACTCCTAAATCTGCAATATTTGTCTCTAATTATTATGAAAACTCTTTTTAAAAGTCTTGTTAAATGCTCTCGGTAACCATGGCAACTTTACTTTCTGTTTCAAATGACGGTAGCCACTGATTGTTAATGACAAATCCAAACAACCCCCATCCGAAACGAGAGTGACTTAATTAAGTGGCGATACAGTGTGTTTATCATTATATCTGCTGTATTATCAAGAAAGTCACTGTTCCCCTCAAGAATACTAGTAATGAGATTAGTCCATCAACTGAAGGTATTTTTGGCTGTAACCATTGAAAGCGGGCCACAGCGGATACTTTTAACAATGTGCTTTGATGTAATAAACATCTTCTGTATAACCTGCATGTTGTCCTATTACTATACTTTTCTTAACCCCAATGAACCTTGATCCAAATATCATTTGGAAACTTGTATTAATAATCTAAATATAAAGCGTCAAATTCCTATCTGTATGTCTGTGTGACTGTTCCTGGCATATCTGGAGAACCGTTCATCTGATCGACTTTACACTTCTGTTGCTGAGGACCCAAGGGAGTCCAGTGCTGCGTGAAATATTTTGTTTGACAAATGTTAATGATGTCATTTAAAGAAAACATTTACCAAGTATCTACCTCTCCAATATGGCTGTCGCGCAGACTCATAGCTGCAGCCTACGTCAGCCAATCGCGTAACTACCTCATCCGGGCCTTGCATTATTAACTTAACAAGTTCTACAGAATGTGCTTTCTTGTTCAACTTGAACAATAGCCTTTAAATGTCATGGTTAAATAAGTTGATGAGTGTATGAGGAGAATCTTCTGCAAAAATAAGCATACTTAAACATACTTGTTTGTTTACAGTGAGCTTTGTGTGTTTTGATGCCAACTACAGAAGACACATTACTTGGTGGGGTCACAGTGCCTACTCCCAAACTTAATAACTGCAGTCAAATTCTGGCATTTCCTAACTGGTTTTATGTTTCTCACCAACAAATAAGTTTCCGTCTTCCTTGCTGTCAGCAAGTCTTTGTTTTTCTCTCGGCTAACCTCCCTTACCTTTTCTGTGTCTCAGGCCAGTGAGCTACCCAGAGAACCACTTCAGCCCGTGTCCTGCAGGAAGCGTGCTGCCCTACAGAAACCCCTCAGCCAGCTTTTCCTCACCCTCCTCAGGCCTGGTGGGCCTATCAACGATGGGATCACCTGGAATCACTCCAGGGCCTTTTGTACGCTACAAACCCTCACCTGACCGGTGTGTGTTGCCTTTTTTGCTCTCTGACATTTTCCTCTGTAACCAACTAGATCTTGATTAGATACTATTCATAAAACTGAATAATGTAAAGATGAACATGAACACTGTGTCATAGACAAAGGATCTGTTGGGCGAGAGGCTCATCCTGACAATGCGGAGGTTGATAACATCTCGCACAACTTGAGAAACAGGTTTTATTCAACCGCTTTCAGAATGCAAAATGGAATCTGAAAATCTCTTCTGATTGGTCAAATCAAAACACTGCAAGTTACGGGGAGTGAATTAGGCGTCTCATTTTGAAGGAATGCTCTCGATGTTCCCCTTTTGATAATGATGTGTGTTTACAGTTATGCTACAACAATAGCATGAATGTGAACAGATATTCCCTTGGTACTGTGATGTATAGATTTGGAGCAGGACAGCGGCCGCTGCTACCCTATGAGCCCCACCTTAGTGTGGACATCACCTCCAGTGGAGAGTCTTCATCAGGCTTCACCAGTCAGGACAGCACTATGGAGCGCCATAAAACAGGTACATCATCTTCACCAACCAAAAGAACACTATGATGTTGTTCACTTCCTGCATGAAGGCTATGATTGATATTGTTATGTTGCCAATGGAACACCTGAGTACTTGTATGTGAAAAAGGTTGCTCATAGTGCAAAGCACACAGAGTTATCCACCGACCTAGCAGTTCCCCTCAGCTTTCTGGGGTCTTTTAGCTCAATGTGCTTGTTTTGATTCACTTCCATCAGCTTTGCTTTTTGGCTGCAGATGTCCTCAGTTGAAAAGCTATTAAAACCCTACTGTGACAATGTTAGCAACTAGCTGGCAAACATAATGGAAAATGTATCAGCCACATTTTCATCAGCCACATATCCCTCAGGAGTTAGCTAAGACTGAAAACAGCTGAAAAGAAAATTAATATTCATTTGTTGCCAGACACACAGCTTCAAATGAATGCTAATGTTAGACTTAAGTAAAAGAAAAAGTGAATCTAAAAAAGTGGTCAGTTTTGTGTTACAGCCTGTTTCTGCTTGTCCAAATAAATCAGTTATTGCAGGTTTAACATTATTCAGTCATGTACTCCACTCAGTGTTTCTGTGTTGATGGAAAATCAGTGCCTTGCACAGTCGAGTACCCATAGCTGAGTGTGATTTTGTGCGTTTATGGGTGAGGGGAAGTCAGTGTTTATATGTGCTATAAGTATTTAATCCTCTTGGCCAAGCATGGAGGTTCGGTGTAATTTGTTTTAATCCTGCGAGTGTCTGTGTGTGTGTTTTCTGGCAAGAACCCCTCTGGCATGTCCCAGTGTCTTCATTTCGGGCACCGGGTGGTGGAGGGGGGCAGAGGAGACTAAGACAGGATGTCCCAGGGAAAGACTCTCCAAACAGACACTCTAAGGTTAGACTTCACTCGCAATCACACAGTGTCACTTGATGTGTTGCGTTTTTTGCCTCTGACTGTTGTTGTCGTGACCTCTGCAGGGTGAGACTCAGTACTCTAGCCACTCCAGCAGTAACACTCTGTCCAGTAACGCCTCGAGCAGCCACAGCGATGAGCGCTGGTTCGATGGAGGAGAAAGAGGAGGAGGCCTCGGTGACCCGGCTGACCCAGATCCTGACCTTCTCAACAAGGGTGGGTCAAATGACAGCGGGATTGATGCCCCGACCCACTTCAACCACATTCGCCAAGGGAACATTTCCAACAGTCAACCCCACAAGCCCATGCACTGCTCTGCGACCTATAGCATTCAGGAGCTGTCTGTGGGAATGGGCAGTGGTGGGGGAGAAGCGAGGAGAAGGGAGTCATCGCCCATCATACCAGGCGCAGCAAATCAGAACAAAGGGTATCGGACACGGACATTCCCACCTCCAGGCTCCAGTGCTGATAAAATGGATTCTTTCAAACCCAGGTAATAGACCGACTTAGCGAAGGGACACATGTTTTATGGCACGTTTTTTTGTTGTGTAGAGTGATTTTATCTTGCATTTAAAGCTGCTTAGCTCAATGGAAGAAAATTTATTAGGACACTGATTTTGGCACATGAATGAACCACCGGGTATAAAATACAGATTGTAGCAGACTAATCCATGAACCATTCAGATCATTGTGAGTTCCTATGATGATTATGTATCATACATGCTTACAATCATTAAACAAAATACCATACCACCATGGCCAAAAGTTTTGAGAATGACACAAGTAAGTCTGCTGCCTCAGTTTTTATGATGGCAATTTGCATATACTCCAGAATGTTATGAAGAGTGATCAGATGAATTGCAATTAATTGCAAAGTCCCTCTTTGTCACAAACCTAAACTTAATCCCCCAAAAAAACATTTACACTGCATTTCAGCCATGCAATAAAAGGACTAGCTGACATCACGTCAGTGATTCTCTCGTTAACGCAGGTGAGAGTGTTGACGAGGACAAGGCTGTAGATCACTCTGTCATGCTGATTGATTTAGAATAACAGACTGGAATCTTTAAAAGGAGGGTGGTGCTTGAAATCATTGTTCTTCCTCTGTTAACCATGGTTACCTGAAAGGAAACACGTGTAGTCATCATTGCTTTGCACAAAAAGGGCTTCACAGGCAAGGATGTTGCTGCTAGTAAGATTACTATATCTGCCAGATGTCTGTAGTGTTGTATCTGCATTTAGTTAGCAGTTATCTGTGCTTTAATTATTGCTTTCACAGGATCCCTTTTCGGTCTTTTATTCTGCCTGAAATAATTAGTTGTGTTTTTGGCCACAAACTAATTTTGATATTTACTAAAAAAACACTGAATACAATGAAGGTGAACAGCTGATCCATCTGTTGTAAACCTGATATGACTGGCCATATCTAATTCTGCAGACTTTTTGAGAGTCGCTTTTTATGATCGCTTCAAAGGTTGAATATCTTATCCCTGTCAGCAAGTGAAAGCTGTAGCTAGCTTCTCTCAGTTAAGTGGGTTTACTATGTTTTAGATGAATGAATCACCTAAATATCTATTTGTCCTCTCAGGGCCTACACACCGCAGGGTTACAAGACTCCAACAGCGGAGAAAGCCCGGCCTATCCGAGCCTCGACAACAACACCCACTTTAGGTCAGTTAACCTCCACCCTTCTATCCAGCTCCGCCCCCAAAGCCTTATATGGAAAGAGCAGACAAACCGCGTGGCAGCCTGAAGGCGTCAGTCCATCACCTTCAAACACTCCTACAACATCCAGCTCTGACGGCAGCAACAGCAAGACGTAAGTTATCAACTGACCAGTTTTTATTTAGTGTTGTACTCCTTAGAAAGAGATACTATTTCAATAAATAAAGCAACTGCCCCTACTGAGTTTCTCATCTCCACCATTGATGAGCAATGATCTTACGACTTCTGTTCATGGAAAATCATAAATGTTCGAATTGTTTTCATCAAGCCCACAAACAAACTGTGTCTCTAAATCTCATTTACCTACTTTGTTAACCATGACATGTTAGTTTAGGGGGTTTAGGTTATTAACAATTGGTATGACACAGGAAGATGTCATTCTCCAAGATAAGCTTTCAAGATGAAGTCATTTGAGATTTTAGATCAGTGAAGTATTTTTAATGATGGATTAATTTCAGACATGGGCAAACTCAAATGTTAGCACAGCTGCTAACACTTCAGTCGTTTATGTTTTATTTGCTGCTATTGTCGGCAAATAAAACATTGACTGTAAATGGGC
This sequence comes from Macroramphosus scolopax, assembly GCA_901007825.1. Classification (NCBI taxonomy): domain Eukaryota; kingdom Metazoa; phylum Chordata; class Actinopteri; order Syngnathiformes; family Centriscidae; genus Macroramphosus; species Macroramphosus scolopax. The sequence goes on along the minus strand of CAAKHC010004221.1, from coordinate 15,608 downwards.
AGTAGGTGAAAATGGAGTGAGTTATAGGCTTGAGGACATATCTTGTATCTTCAGGCAGGTGGATGCGAATTCCAAGAACGTATTTGGGCAACCTCGACTTCGAGCATCACTGAGGGACCTGCGCTCACCACGGCGAACTTATAAGAGCACCATTGAAGACGACCTGAAAAAACTGATCATCATGGACAACCCTGGGGAAACGCCACAACGAGATCCAGTGAGGAACACACACTTGTAGTCAGTTAGATTAGGCTATGAGATCTTGCACACACAGGTCTGATCTCGTTCATCTCTCATTCTAGTCTCCCAGACGCACCTTGCAGCGCACCTTTTCAGATGAGTCTCTGTGCAGCGGACGCAGAGATGCCAGCTATGCCAACTCCGAGAGCCAGTCCACACCCATTGATTTGCTTTTCACCTGCACACTGCCCACACGCAGACATGCCGTCTCCTCCAGCCACATGCAGAGTAAGAAGGGTGAGTCTTAGAAAGGTGGTCAAAACAAATGAAAACTGTGTTGATGTTCACTACCAACACAGCTGAGTTGAATGTCTAAGCTGCTAAGTGTAACTCTTTGGTGATGTAAGGAGCTCAAATATTAAAACATCCTTCTACGATGATTATGTGCATGTTATGCCTGCAGCATTCAGATGCATTCATGCAGAGGATTGTTTCCTTACTGCAGCTGTTTTCATGTCCCTCAGTGCCCCTTTCTGCATCAGAGCTGTCCCTTACAGAAGTGAGGGACAAGGTTCCCCCACTGAGAAGGCTGGATCCTGGACTGATGCCCCTCCCTGACACTGCCTGTGGCCTAGAGTGGTCCAGCCTGGTCAATGCCGCTAAAGTCTACGAAGGTGAGGAGTGGAGATATGGCAAAAGAAGCTTGTTTTTGATTCAAAGCATTTTCACACCTAATAGTTCTATTGCATCACTAAAAGCATAAGAATGTGTCTGCGGGAGCGAGAATGTAAACAAAGTTAGAAGGCCCTGAAAGTGTCCTATTGGTGGCTGTGACTCAGTCTAAATGATCCTGGTCGGGATGGGATGTATTATGTTAATTATGGTTCATTGGTTTAACCATGTTTGGGCTATTCTGTCTCATGACACCCCTGGGAGATAAAAAAAAGATGAGTGTTTATTTACACCTCGTACACAGTCACCTGCTCTGCTTCCCAGCCACTATTACTTCTCTGTAACTCTCTGCTGTTCCTCATGTTCGCTGATTCCACAAAGCACCCTACAGCAGAGACGAACACTTGATCCAGGTCCTTACCTGCTGCTCGGTCCACCTGTCTTGAGGTGTGATTGTGTCACATGTCTCGTGGGATGTTATTGAAAAAAAGGATAATTTATTAACCTTTTTGAAAGCAAGATCATGTGTCTCTGTTACAGCACAAAGAGCAGTTTCCCTTTTCTCACTGACTGAGCCGCAGGTCGGCGTTGTGGACATGAGACCAGCCATCAGTCCTGTCCAGTTTCCCACACCTCAGACACCTCGAACCACACCAACCTTCAGCAGGTAGGTCGTCCTCACCGCCTCACACAGACAGACTGAATATTTTTAATTAACTGTTTGTGATAAAGCAGTGCCTCGAAAGTGAACATAACTCTTAATGTGTGGCCTGGTCCAAACTTTTTCACTACTGCCACCCAGTGGAAATTCACTGAACAGTCAGAATGTAAACTGGATCCCAGGTTGATTCATTCCCCAATGTATTCTTGCTATAGTGATCCAGGTTGTTGTGTGAGTAGCCACAAGAGGTGGGATTTATAGTAAGAAAATTACTGAAACCACAGAGAATTTTATTTTATTTTTTGATACGGAAATCCAGACACCGTTGATCAATACTTTCTTAGTTGTACACAAGAATTAACAGACAAAAACATCGTTCTTAAATGTTTATATAACCGGAACAGAATCGAAGTGTGTCTTTATGTAAGGTACTGTGTTTTCTGTTTGTGTTTCCAGTGACGAGGTGCCCGATGATTTGTCGGGACGCCTCTGCCACCTTGAGGGGATGTTGAAACAGCTGAACACTGATCTGGAGAGAGTGAGTGAATTGTTTGCTTTTGCCATTTGCACTATAGGTCAACCGATTAATCTTTTGGGCAGTGATAAAGGGATATTTCCATTTTGTCTAACTTTTCTCCTTGTTCACACATCTAGGAGAAAAAGGACAAGGTGGTGCTGCTTGCCGAGATGGCCAACCTGAGGGAAAATAACCAGCGCTTGCAGGAGGAAAGACAGACAGCCAGTGAGCAGCTGCGGAAGTTCAGCAGGATTTTTACCAACATCAGCAAAACGGAAAGCGACCAGGAGGCGAACTCCTTAACCAACGAAACTCAGTCAAAGAGGGAGTGACCAGCATCTGCAGCATTCTGTGTGGTTGAGGCCAGTGTGAGAGAGATAATGAGTGATAATCCTTCAGCGCTGCCCACTCGGCACCCATAATTCCTTGCACACACACAGTGGCGGAAGAGGTCACACTGATGTAACCTCACTCAGCTTCCACTGAACTGCCTTAAACTAGAGAGCCAGAAAACTTTGAATGCTCCCAGAATGTCTGGCCTGCATTTCCTCACTGAACCTGTGCACAGACAGAGCAGAAACCTCCCTCTCTAACCTTTGAGCCTGTTTATTTTTATAGTCAAAAGTCATATATAATTGTCATATATATATAAATACATATGCTACTATGCTAGAGGAGGGAGTAAGGGAGGAGAATATGACTGTTTTACATCACCTGGAGAGGCCTAATACTGTTCCTGCAGCGAATCAGCCAAAAATATATCACTCTTCACAGACTGCATCTCCCAGAATGCACTAGAAGTAATGGAACTTCTACAGTCTTCTTACTGTGGACAGATGCCGGTGCGGTACAATTCTCACTCATCAATATAATTTATATTGTACTGATATTGTATAAGAGTCATACTAAAGAGGTATGTGTGTGTGTAACTGATGGTACAGCAGACACACATCTCAGTAGTGTGTGTGCTGAAGGCAAGAGGCCTCTTAAGAACCCTTTGTTGTGTGTTTGTGTTAATGGGAGTGTTTGAAAAAGAGTGCGGATGTGATGTGTTTCAGAACGCCTGAGTAATGAACAAACTAGTTTACAGCTGCATGAAACTTGTGGACCACATTTATTTGTTTTACCCTGTTTACATGGATGAACTGGGACCCAAAGATGTGGCGAGCCACCTACCTTGATCATATCTCTTCATATCGTCTTAGTTTTCACTACATTCAGCAGTGCTGTATCATCTCAGACCAGTATTCTGTGCTAGATAATTATTTTAATGTCGAGTCATTTTCTCAGCATCAATTTCTAATATTGATAGGAAATGTGAACATGTTGAAAAATATGAGCTTTCTAGCAGAGAGTTCGCTGGAAGAAGAAGATTTATATGGCTTAAATTGTTAGATTAGCCAAATTTGAGATGGAAGTTGTTCATAGCAAACATTTTGACAAGAAATATTAGGATAACACAGATGCTACTAATGACATTGAGGATCCGTACCTTTTCTTGATTTAACACCGATGTTACCTAAAATTTAATGTCAGACTGTTTGCTGCTGTAAATGTTTATTGAACAAACGTTACCCAAGAGCACTTCTATAGCTCACTAAGTAACACATTTGGTTATTTTATTATCTCCAAGACTATTTCTGTCTGGTAACCGTAGCTTGTTGCCTAGCAACAAGTTCCAGTGATAACTCCCTTCATTGTATTAATTTATAACAACTAGAAAGATATATTGTGCATAGTAGTGAGCTTTATAGATGCTAGTAGGTGTATTCACCTTTGGATAACGCTACATCGGCTGTTTCATGATTGATAATCTTCCCATTTAACTAGAAAGTGCATATGCATACTATGTCTCAAGTAATTCATGAAGTTCACTCAACACTGAAACTCCTTCATGTTAGAACCTGTGTGTGCGTGTGCGTGTGCGTGCGTGTGTGTGTAAGAGGATTGTCCCTTTCGTCTGTGAAAACCCAACCGAACACAAAAGACACTATTTATACAGTTTGCTTGCTTAATGATATTGTCTACTCTATCTATTTTTCATAAAGAAATGTGTGTGACTTCTAGATGCTGGTACTGAATGGATGGTACATACCTGCAGTTTAGTCTGTATGAGGAGGTTTGGACTTGTACTAAATTATCATCTCCTCATTCATCAGCGGGTTTCTTCCCTGGGCTGACTGGAACTGTTAATTTTCCAACTCACTCAGGTTCCTCAAGATATGCTGGACATGACACTAAAACAACAATTAGCAGTATGCATCTTTTGCCATACTATTTATATAGCATAACAGCAATCCCTTTAATATTTCTGGATGTAAAATCACTTACCAGGGCTGGTTTATGGCAACAATACTGGGTTATTGCACCCATTGGATTACATATCCTAACTTCTGTGTTTACCTTGCGGGATTAGACTAAAACTGACTTTCCTAACTGTCTTGTCTACAAGTTTCACCTTTATTTCACAAGAGAGACGTGTTTTTGTGAATGAGCTGAACAGAAACTGCTAGTTGATCCTGCTCCTCTTCAGACCACGGACAATACTGCCTCTTTACCTCCTTTTTCTGCTGCAGTCAGTTTGAAAGAGTCAAGTTTGGGTTGATACCAGTGATGGTTATAGATACGCCTACCTGGACCATTTAAGCCTCTGGCCCCTCCAAAAAACTTTTGTCAGGTTTGGAAATCGTTAATGACACTCCTGTTATTCCTCCAGTGATTCCTTCAGTCTTGCAGCTTCACGGGTGTCACTGATATTGTTTGTATTTGCCAGTCTTAATCGTTAGTTTCGCTCATGTAAAAGGAGCGGTTTCTTTTTTGTATAAGCATTTTTTGTTTATGTATAATTGTAAGCTATTTATAGCATACACCGTGATCAAATCAATCATACATTAAGGTTAATGGTAATGTATAACTAGGTTCCTGTTTTTTAGATGTTAAATATTTTTGATAATTTATTTTTTAATATGTTCGTCACTGTTGCAGACAAAAGTGATGATGAGGGTACTGTGTTTATTTGATTTCAAACGTCTTTACATAACTGGTTTGTTTCCTGTCTTCATCTTTCCTCTCGGTTTGTTTGGGCTGTAAGAAGTGTACATTTAAAAGTGTAAATTATGTTTTCATCATTTTATAAAAAAATATATTAACTGAACTTTAACTCTTGTTTTATTAAATGTCATTTCTCAGCACCCATCTGAAGTTACTCTGGTGGAACGATTCAGATTTTATTTTCCGATGTTTAAATCTCAGCTCAAGGTGACATCTCCATAATGCAAGTTTTTCGTCTACCAAAAATTGTCTTACTGACAGTGATTTTGGTTCAGCAATTAGTTTCATAAATGGGACTGATTTGGGGGTTTTAGACAGTCATTTGATTATATCAGCCAGTTATTTGTTACGTCACCAATAGCACCACTGGTTTGGTTTCCTTCAACAATTTCAAACATGTTCAACACTCCCAAAACACATTAAACTTGCATATCAAAATTTTATTTTCCATTACAAAGACATTTTATTTCAACATAAAATACATGTACATTAAATGAGCCATCTCCCTTTGAATAAGTGAGTTGACAGAACACTCATTTATATTAATAATTCTATAAATTCAGCCATCACTGCAAAAAGGGAAACGTGCTCAAGCTGGTCAATGGAAGTGCTTGAAAATGACACCAGGATCATCATGTTAAGCTCCGCAACATACAGATATGCAGTTACATGACCTAACCAGACAAACGTCGGCCTGAATAGTAGCTACATTTAAGATCCACACATGAGGCAATCATCTCTGTTCTCCAGGGAACAGACCATGGCAGCAGTGTTGTGCTCTTTCGCCTCCTGATCTGAGGGTTTGTTCACCGCCGCCTCCTTAAGCTTCTCCTTGTCCAGGGTGAACTGGATGGGGTTGGCAGCAGGCTTCGTCCGCAGGTAGTACATTCCCGTCTTCAGACCCTGTGATGAGGGGAAGGGACAGCTGTCAACACATGCGGCATTGATCAGAGTACATTCTTTATCCATTCTCGGTCACGGTTTACTTACTTGTTTCCAGCCGAAAAAGTGCATGCTGGTCAGTTTGCCGTAGTTTGGCTCTGCAATGTGGATGTTCAGGGACTGACTTTGATCAATGAAGGCGCCTCGATCAGCAGCCATCTTGAGTATAGTCTTCTGGGAGATTTCCCACACAGTTTTATACAGTTGCTTCAGATCGTCTGGAATCTCCTCCATGCCCTTTTTAAAGAGGTAAAAGGAAAAAAAGGATTAGAAAAATTTTATGTGAAATAAAAACATGTCTCAAAAGAGTTAGAGTCCAACTGAACCCATTAAAGAAAAGTATTTTATGCTGAGCCACCTCTGCAATGGATAATTACCTGGATGGAGCCGTTCTGAGCAATCAGGTTGTTCTTCATCTCCTCGCCCCACAGTCCCCTCTCAGTCATGTCTTTGAGCAGGTGAGGATTGACAATCTGAAACTCTCCAGAGAGGACCCTGCGGGTGTAGATGTTGCTGGTGTAAGGCTCGATTGACTCGTTGTTGCCCAGGATCTGAGCAGTGGAAGCGGTGGGCATCGGGGCCAGCAGCAGACTGTTCCTCACGCCGTGTTTGGCGATCTTCTCCTTTAGCAGCTTCCAGTCCCACAGGTCCGTTGGCGTTTTGTCCCACATGTCATACTGAAGGATTCCCTTGCTAACAGGCGAGCCTGGGTATGTCTCATAGGCACCAAGCTCAGCGGCAAGCTCGCAGCTGGCCTCCAGGGCAGCATAGTAAATGGTCTCAAAAATCTGAATGTTCAGTCGCTGAGCCTCAGGGCTCTCAAAGGGGTAACGCATCAGGATGAAGGCATCGGCCAAACCTTGAACACCGATTCCAATTGGCCTGTGACGCTTGTTTGACTTCTCCGCTTCAGGCACTGGGTAGTAGTTAATTTCGATGATCTTGTTCAAGTTTTTTACTATTACTTTGGTCACAGATGCAAGTTTTTTAAAGTCAAAAGTCTGCTCTGGGGTGATGTACATGTTAAGAGCAATGGAAGCCAGATTGCACACTGCCACCTCATCATCGCTGGTGTACTCAACGATTTCCGTGCAGAGGTTGCTGCATTTGATGGTGCCCAAATTTTGCTGGTTGCTCTTTCTGTTACAGGCGTCTTTGTACAGCATGTACGGCGTTCCGGTCTCTGTCTGTGACTCAATAATGGCGTACCACACCTGCTGAGCTTTCACCACACGCTTGACTCTGCCCTCCTTCTCATATTTGGTGTAGAGCGCCTCAAACTCGTCCCCCCAGCACTCGTCCAGCCCAGGACACTCACTTGGACACATGAGAGACCAGTCTTGGTTGCTCTCCACTCTTTTCATGAAGAGGTCAGGGATCCACATGGCGTAGAAAAGATCTCTGGCCCTTTGCTCCTCCTTCCCTGTATTCTTCTTCAGCTCAAGGAAATCAAATATATCAAAGTGCCAAGGCTCAAGGTACATGGCGAAGGCTCCGGGTCTCTTGTTACCTCCCTGGTCGACATAACGCGCTGTGTTGTTGTAAACTCGCAGCATGGGGACCAATCCGTTGGAATTACCGTTGGTGCCTGCAATGTAGCTCCCGGTTGATCTAATGCAACTAACTGCCACACCAATGCCTCCTGCGGATTTGGAGATGAGTGCACACTGTTTTAGTGTGTCATAAATGCCTTCAATGCTGTCATCCTTCATAGCGAGCAGGAAGCAGCTGGACAGTTGTGGCCTGTTGGTGCCAGCATTGAAGAGTGTAGGAGAGGCATGGGTGAACCACTTCTCTGACAGCAGGTTGTACGTCTCAATGGCAGCATCGATGTCTGTTCTGTGGATTCCAACCGACACTCTCATGAGCATGTGCTGCGGTCGCTCGGCCACTTTGCGATTGATCTTCAGCAGGTAGGACCGCTCCAGAGTCTTGAAGCCAAAGAAGTTGTAGGAGAAGTCTCGGTCATAAATGATGGCTGAGTTGAGACGATCTTTGTTCTCAAGAACCATATCGAGTGTGTCCTTGGAGATCATGGGGGAGTGCCGTTTATTCAAAGGGTTGACATAGCTGTACAGATCCTCCATCACCTCACTGAACACTTTCTTCGTCTCTTTATGGAGGTTTGAGACAGCAATGCGTGCAGCAAGGATGGCGTAGTCAGGGTGCTTGGTGGTGAGAGTGGCAGCGATCTCGGCTGCTAGCGTGTCGAGCTCCACGGTAGTGACGCCGCTGTACAAACCTTGTATCACCTTCATGGTAATCTGAGCCGGATCCACGAAGTCAGAGTTCAGACCGTAACAAAGTTTTTGGATGCGAGAGGTAATTTTATCGAACATGACACGCTCCTGGCGTCCATCTGTAAAAGAAACAATTCTCAGTTAACCAAAACAGCTTTCGAGTTAGACAAATTACAAAGTAGAGACCAAACCATCAGTTAACTGCTTTTAAATTAAACATCACATTAAGTCGGATTCACATTCTTCATAAATATGAATTGCTCCTTCTCTTATGTAAAATGTTTGCACTTTGTCAACGTGGTTAAATAAAATGTTTCAATTGGTAGGGTTCCTTTCCATAATAGCCTCATGCATATTTTCACACTTTTTAATTTTACTTTATTCTAATGTTTTCTCTTAAGCTGCTGTATCTTTATATTAATTGGAAAATACATAATTATGAAACCAGATGACTTTCCCACCAGTAACTTAGTTCTCAAAGAGCCCCTCTACTGAAAGGCCGGTCAGTCAGTACTGTTTGTGTAACTACGCCGTTTGGCGCCAACTATGACAAAGGCTTAATGCTTTGAACAGAAAACGACCCGCACATCTGGGTATCACTGTCATCACATTATTTGTACACGTTAAAACATGATATGATAGTAAACGTGGGTTATTCACGCTGATAAACTAGTAACCAGCAGGCTACATTGTAACGTCTATAGTTAACACGGTATCTAAGTCAGAAAGCGATAAGTTACCGGTTAAATATGTTAACCAAAGTTAAGTTAACCGATACACTAAGCAAGTTATCGTTAGGTTAACTAGCTACTGTCGGTTCATCGACTCAAGCTTCACATGTACGTTAATGTGATTGAACAGCCGATTGAGACAACTCAGGACATTTCTTGTCATTTCCTGGTTCTCAATAAGTCTACATCACAGGCAGTAAGAGCGCTGACACTAACCGAGGCCTGGGACTCACCTCTCTTAATCACATGCATGCTGATACCGGATGAAGTGACTGGTCTCCTTAGGAAGCAGCAGCTCTCCAGCTACAAGTTGAATCTCTCCACAGCGTCTAAATGTGCGGCTACACGTAGAGTCTGTCCTCTGTCCACTGTCCAACGACAAAGCGCGAATAGCTACCAAAACTCCCGCTAATGTTGCATTTGTACTCGAGGCATAACTTCCGGGGGCAGCGATTGACATGGGGTTTGTCCAATAAATAGCAAGAGAACAGGGGGCGTAATCTTTCAGGACCAATCACGGTAGTGAACAATATCTTCCTTTTCCGCTCTTTCTCCCGGACTATTATGAGGCGGGAGTGGAAAAGTAGGTCTAATGCATAACTAGTCCAGTTGTTTGATCTAATGTTCAATCCAAGACTGACGTTTATTATTGACTGTTTGAAATCACACCTCACAAAGTTTTTCATCACTCGAGTTGAGGGTGTGAGGACAGAAGGTGTCTTACTGTACAGATTGTAAAGCCCTATACTAATACAATGTAATTAAACTGAATAATTTGACCCTCAAATGATTAGATCTATTATCAATCATGACAATCTAAGAGTTTAAATCACCCGTAGTAAAAGAGCTACATGTCCCTGGTATTCATTTATGCTGCACATTTGACACATATAATATGTGTACGCATTACTCCCAACCAATAGGTGGCGGTAGCGCGCGGCACATCCGTGGGTCAACCATATTTTAACCTAAGAAGAAACGCAATTTGGTCATGTTTAGCGTGTAGAAATCATGATATTTGTACATTGCTTACGAAACTATCACACCGCTAGAGTGGAGACAAGTTTGCTGTTTGGGGACATGTGTTTGCTTGTCTTTCCAAAAAAACTCTTATTGCAAAGAGCTAGTTCAACAAGGCAGGAAAGACCTGCTTCTAAACGGCAACTGCTATAGACGAATTCAATATGCCTGTCTCGCTATTCAATAAGATACGTGACAGTGTACGCATCCGGCATTAACTTGATTAAAGCAGCGTAAACTCAAACCTATCTCCAGAGAAATGGGCTGTCTACCGGAGTCACATTGAAGATGGGGATGACAAAAGACAGACGGAATATTACGTTGAAGGACTAACTTACAGACAAACGTAACAACGGTAAACATTCTTTATTGTATTCTGCTTTAGTTCCCCACCTCCTGTGTATTTCCCTCCTTCATGCTCCGCAAGTCAGTAAGGACACGTAGCTTTCGGGACTACCTGACTGACATCAAAGAGGCTCTGCACCTCCAGTCATGTCCAGGTCCAGTCGGCGGTACAAGCCTCTGCAGCAGCGCAGCGGGAGCGGCTCTTTCCCCGGCTGTGACCGGCTGCGGTTTCCCCGGGCCCGGGTACTGCTGCTCTGTCTCATCGGGGTTCTGGTGCTCGCGGTGGTGCTTGGAGTCTACCTGTCCAACGACACGACTGGTGGACAAGTGAACCACATGCCAGCTGTGGATTTGACCAAAGAGAGAGTAAGAATAATGACAAAAAACTCAAATGAACCGAATGTTTTGTCGTGATAAAAACAAGCTGACTTTCTTTGAACATCCACAACCTGGAGGACCTGCATCTTTATTAAAACATCCCACAGTAACCGGATGTGTGTTGGGGACGACAGAGATGAACTATAAGTGTGAAATCTTTTTATACAGCAAAAAGCCAGATAATAACTTGCGTTCACGGTGACATGTGTGTCGTTTCCCACAGATCACGTGGCCTTATTCGTCCATGGGCTGTTGTTCTGTATGTTTTCTAGTCAAGTTTATTCATGCGAATTAAATAAAGTGCAGATATTTATGCACTCTGTAGATCTTTATTATTATTAATACTGGACATTTATTGTCTATTTCTGTCTCCTAGTTGGTCCACAAACCCAGTAAAAGCTCTCCAGCTCAAATCCGCCGCCTGGCGTCTCAGGTGGACGGACCCCGCCTGTGGGAGACTCACCTGAGGTCCATTCTAATAGAGAGGCTGCCAGGGACACAAGGCAGCCTCGCAGTACAAGAGGTAAACCTAAATAGCTTTCTCCTCATTTACACATTAGATCTGGTTTCCCTCAGTCATCTTTAATCAAATCTCTCTGTCCTGATTCAGCACATCACCTCCACCCTGTCCTCCCTGTCTGCTGGTTGGGACATAGACCTAGACTCCTTCCAGTCTCCAACCCCTCGTAGACAGGTCACGTTCACCAACATTGTTGCCACCCTTGACCCTTCAGCACCACGAAGGCTGTTGCTGGCCTGCCATTATGACTCCAAGGCCCTGCCTCCGGACCCGCGGGCCCCAGAGAAGGTGTTTCTAGGGGCCAGTGACTCAGCGGTGCCCTGCGCAATGATCCTGGAACTTGCAAATTCTCTGGATGATCAGCTTAGATCCTTTAAAAAGCAGGTGTGTGGTCACTTGTGCTTTGTTACATGTGTCTCAATCCCTCAGGGTCTTGGTCTTACTTTTAAAAAATAGTATGAAACTAAGATGAACTTACAATTACGTTTGGTCAACAGAACCGGGGCTATTTAAATATATATGCTGCTGTAATGACATGGTTTAGAGAGTTATAGTGCCACAAATCCAAAAGTAAATTAATTTTAAACTTCAGAAAAAAAATAGTAGAACTCTGCATAAATCTACTGCACTTGATTGGACATTTGATCAAAGTATCAAATTAATCCTTTTCCTGTCATTGATGACTGAACAGACACAAGGCGCTTTTCTTTGTTCTCTCTTCTCTTCCTGGACATGACAAACAGTCTGAGAAGAGTAGCTGCGCTCCTTTTCCCCTCTTACTCTCATTCTATCTATTTGCCTCGGTGGCAGCAATATGGGATGGAAAATGCTTAGTTCAGCGAAAATGCCTCAGAAGAGGCAGTGATTTATGTAGTTAGAAACACATGTGCATACAAACTGCGACAACGCTGCAGAAATAGTAACCTCGGTCACTCAACTTTAAAAGTGTGTTTTTAATTTGATTCACTCACCTTCTACCTGTTTCCCCTCCCATCATCTAGAAACTTCCAGTATCTCTGCAGCTTGTATTTTTTGATGGAGAGGAGTCGTTTGAGGAATGGACTGCTACGGACTCACTGTACGGCTCCCGTCACTTGGCTGAGCGCATGGCCAACACACCTCACCCTCCTGGCTCCACACACACTACCATGCTCCAAGCTGTGGTGAGGAAATTGTGTGTGATTGCTGTGCAGAAATCCACATCTTTCGTGGTCGCCCTCACTTCCTGAATCAGACTAAATTATGTGTAAGACCAAGCTGAATAAAGCAACCCGCTGAGAAATTCAGTTTGAAACTATCTGATGTAGTCAGATGTAGTCAATGGCAATTTATACTCTGCTTTGATGCTACAATCTCTCTAGGACCTGTTCGTGCTGCTAGATCTTCTTGGTGGTCCTGATCCACTAATTGCGAATCACTTTGATAACACAGCACGTTGGTTTGACCGTCTAATCGCTGCAGGTAAACCCTGAGAGCCGGATACAAGCTTTTTCATTAAGATTTAAATCTCACCCTTTCATGCACCCTAATCTGCCTTCACCCCATATTTTCAGAGAAGAGACTCCATCGACAGGGTCTGCTGACATCTCACCCGTCAGAGCAGACCTACTTCAGGAAGGATGTGTACCTTGGACCTGTGCAGGACGACCACATCCCCTTCCTTCATAAAGGTGCCTGATAATAACATATAGGGTACATGAGTGCTGTAACCTTCCACAGAGTCCTCCTGTACAACATCTGGAGTATTTGCCCCTTCTTCAATAGAGAGTTTGTCATCTTCTGCCTGAACTACAAAATGAAGAGATTAATTTTCAGTGCCTATCTATCATGGGATTATTCACACAAATTAATCAAACACAAATCAAACATTCAGACATTTGAACCCAACAGCATCATTCATGCACTTTAATCAGCCTGTGCCAGATATCTTACAAAGTGGTTTAATTCAAATGTCAAACAATAAATGTTTAGATTTCATGACATTTATTTGCATTTGTTTCAAGTCTGACATTTGCAAATGCCGAAAAAAAAGGTTCTACATAAGCTGCTGAAAATGTCCAGCCCACATAAATTTCCTGGTTTTCAAATCTGATGAAATTAAATGTGTAATTGAATAGCCCTGCTTTACAGAGTCATACGTTTGGAATTAGTAAGCAATTCTCCTTACTCATCACATACAGGTGTGCCTGTGCTACATGTCATCGCCACGCCCTTCCCAAAGTTCTGGCACACCCTGGACGACACTGAGGAGAACATGCATCGGCCCACAGTCGAGAACCTGACCAAGATCATGGCTGTGTTTCTGGCAGAGTACCTGGGCTTATGAACCCAAACATTAACTGTGCTGAAAGTCTTAACCAGCAGTCGGCTAAGGAGCTATACGCACCTTTACCTCGCAGAGTAGCAACAGTTAAATTAATCCTAATTGACCAACAAGGATTGACTTGTTGGAGCACGGGCAAATGATTTGTCTATAAACGGGGACACCAGCTGAACTTTACCAAAGACTCTCTGTGGTCTCATCTGACGGTGAGTTTGAGACTGTCTTCATTAAAATATCGTACTCCCTGATGATCATGGTACCTGAGGATCAGGTGCGTCTGTGAAATGCTTTATTCCTGTGAAAAATGAACCGTACACTTTATCCAATGACTATGAAATGTCTTCTTAAAGACGAACTATCTGATCAATTTTATATCTTTTGAGCTTGTGAACGAGAGCTCATTCATGATTGATTAATTATCTTCATCTTTGTTTGAGTGAACCTCTTGTCTGCCTTACAACCTGCTGTTACTCATTGTTAGCAATGTTTTCTGGCTATACTGCACGAATTGTTTGCCCACATCCAGTAAATGCCCTTTTACATCCTGTTAATTGTGCAATGAAATGTAGTATGCAATACATTTAGAATGGTTTTATTCAGTTTCTCTAAAGAAATTATGCAAAGACAACAACACTGACAATGTTCGCATTGGAATAAAACTGAAATACAGAAGATGCGACTCCATCTGACTTCTCTGCCGGCTAACAAGATGAAGAACCTTGTCCGTATGAATGTGGTAATAATGTGTTACAGGGTGACTGAGTGATGGTGAAAATCCAGCAGCTTGATGCCTACTTCTACATTCCACCTTATTCTGTATTCTTTCATATTTCAATCGTGATACACTGTCGACTTTGTCCTGCTTTAGTAATAAAAAGTGTTTGTTTTGACACCAGAAAATTGACTTAATGTCAAAAAAAGGAGAAAATGGTTTCATGAGAATTTTGAATTCAAAAGAAACATGTGGAAATCAGCTGAGTTGGATGAGGCCTTTACACACATGATAGAGAGGTTGAGGTGCAGGGCAGTGGTGTTTGAGACCTGGTGTCTGGTGGTGAAGAGTCATCCAGGGAAGAGTTGACTCCTCCAGAGATTCCACAAAACTATTTGGTTAATGAATAAAGAGATGATGAGCATCAGAAATATGCTAGAAAATAGAAATTAAGTCTTCAGATTTTGCATAATTTCCTAATGAAACCACAAGGAGATATGATACTATGTAAAGACTAAATGGAGGTTTGAGCAAAGAATGTTTAAGATGAAAACTTTAGAAGTCACCTTTCTAAGGATATGCTAAATGAATCGACTGCTAAGCTAAATCCTTAAAATTAACTTGGTCAAGAAAAATAAGTATGGCTAGTTTAAGTTCACATTTAATAGCTATTGGGAGGGCATTTTCTGGCCCGACCATATCTGATAATACCAGGTTCAATAGGCAATCTTCTCATTTGCTTGGAATGAACACACTATCTTCATGACGGCAGGGCATTACTTGGGATTTTCAGAATGCATGGAGCTGAAAGCTGAAGCTGAAGCTGAAGCCGCAGCGAGCAGTGCAAAAGTCAAATGTCTGCATAGAAGCAACAACGCCCTCTGCTGTGTCATGAGCGAGCTGAAAAAGCTTACAGCACCTGGTATTCCCAGGCGGTCTCCCATCCAAGTACTAACCAGGCCCGACCCTGCTTAGCTTCCGAGATCAGACGAGATCGGGCGTGTTCAGAGTGGTATGGCCGTAAGCCGTTTAAAGCAGCCACAAATGGCCCTTTTATACATGGCAGTCTCCATATGCGTTCATTTGATTCTCTGTGACGTTGGAGGACGTCAGCTGTGTGTGTATGCTTCTGTATTTTTCAGCAATCTGCAGCTTCTGTGGTCAGCAGTCAACCTCTGAGCTCAAGACAATCACATTGTGGTTCAAATATGAAAAATCCTTCTTCCAGGTTCAACAGGCAATCTTCTCATTTGCTTGGAATGAACACACCATCTTCATGACGGCAGGGCATTACTTGGGATTTTCAGAAGGCATGG
>CAAKHC010004220.1:0-10121 GCA_901007825.1 Macroramphosus scolopax | reverse complement strand
TGTGTGTGCAGCCTATGTGTTTGTGTGTGTGTGTGTGTGTGTGTGTGTGTGTCACTGTGTGTGGTGTGTGTGTGTGCGCAGGCTCTCAGAGGATTCCTCGCTGACATCTCTGGATGCTCTTAAAGCCCGGATACGGGATTTAGAGAAACAGTTGTCCAAAGGGGACAGATTTAAATGCCTCATCTGCATGGTGAGTACAACGGCCAATTCAATTGACAGAGCACAAGCAGGAAATGAGTAATAAGTGTGAACCGACGTGTCGAGTGAATATTATTGTTGTTTGAAAATAAAATATCTTAGTTTTGATTTTAAATTATAGGATTTTAAAAAGATGTGAAACACTTCTGGAAATGATTTTTTTTTCACGTTTATGTCACCATACAGCTTAATACTGTTATATACAGTAGGATCACCTTTGTTGTTTGTTGTAATATTGTTCTGTAAAATAAGACATTGCAAATTTTTTATTAACTGAATGTGTTTTTGAATTAAAAATAACTATGATTATTTAACATGTAGTTATCATGATACCTGACTGGCTCGGACACATTTTGCAGCTCCACTAATCTGATTTCATTCATGCAGCTCCACATTGAAATGTTTATTACAGCAGTGGAACATGATTACATTTCGGCGTCCAGGCTCCGACCTCATCACTTGCTGCATGTGTTTACATTGAGATACTTAAAGTGCCGAGCAAATACCTTAAATATGCATTCGGAGCCTGCAGGTGGACGCTGGAGTGGTGGTTGAGCGTAATCATCCTTTGTGATCATTTGATTTATAGAAGATCCAGATATTCAGTACAGGGTCAGCTAAACATTATGTAGTAATTTAAAAGATGTACACACCCAGGTGTATCCAAACAGATGTGAACTTATTTGCGTCGTCTGGTTCCATTTTATTAATATTATTAATTAATTAAGTTCGGTGACTTCACTTTATTCTAACACAGGACTTCACAGAACTTTAGCTTAAAACAAAGTAAGGACGTGAGATAAATCCCCTACATGTCCATGTTCCTCTCTCAAACGGCAAAACGAACTATTGCCATCATCCATCAAACTCAAAACAATAGAAAAGCACTAAACACACCTGCTGGACTCTTGTTTTGTTCGTTAAATAAGCTTTAGGAACAGTTGATGGGCAGCAGAACAAGCGTCTGCCAACGCTGATATTTTAGATTTATGTTGACATCTAGTGGCAGCTTTCTGTACTACATGTAAAAACTCGTCACCTGTGTTCTCCCTGCAGGACACGTACACAACCCCACTCACCTCCATCCAGTGCTGGCATGTTCACTGCGAGGAGTGTTGGCTTCGAACGCTGGTAAATCAATGTTTCTTTCAGTCGATTCAATCGGTACATAACTTTTTTAGGATTTGTTTAAACATGAAAATGATGTCAAATACTTGTGTGATAAAAGTGGTACTTTCTTCTGTAGGGAGCAAAGAAGCTGTGTCCTCAGTGCAACACTATCACCTCACCTGGAGACCTGAGGCGGGTCTACCTGTGACGCTTCCGCTCACCACCACAGGGGAGGGGCTCTTTCTGTTTGAGCCAATCAGGGGTGGACTTGCAAGCAGCTGGCCTGTCATGGACTCGCACCCTCCTCCCCAACCTCACACTCACCCGGTCCTACCTGTTCGTCAGTCGTCAGCGTGCTCCTGACATCTACTAACCCCCGGAAAATGTGACGAACAGCGAGTGTGACCTTCCTGTAGAGCCCTGTACGATATCTACGCTCCTGCTGCAACATCAACCAGATTGGTGGAGAACATGTCAAACCCGACCGAGAGATCAGGCACTGAAAAAACAAATACTTTGGGACAATATTTATGAATTTTGTAATCCCTTTTTTGTCTGTTTTATGAGATAAGAAATAGTTGAATAACATGCAAAGCACATGTACATATTTTTTTGTGTATGTTTTCATTGGTGTGTGTGTGTATATAAGACGCTGACTAGCAGAACCACCCGACTGGATTCACTGTACAGAGTTTGTCTTTGTTTACACCGTCTCTTATTTGTTTAGCTCCTCCCGTAGGTTGGAATCTCTCTTTACCATCCACATACTGTTTCTTTGTATAGGATCATTCAATTTTATCAATGTTACTACAATAAAAAACGTGTGGCCAAAAAACTTTGGATGTTTATTAGCATGTAGCTTGAAGGATTTGGTGCATCAGTGATCAGCAGGCTTCATGTGTTGATTAGGCCTTTTGACAGCCTTGTTATGATGACTCTATGTGTAGCATTTGTCCTTTAAGTAGGTCGAAGCAGGATTAGCCAGGCAGAGCCCATAACAGCTCATTTGGAGCCGAGGGACGCTAAACCCCACTATTGTGAGCTTTATACGGCAGAAGACCACCACGGCCGGATGAATCGCACCACAATCAGAAGAAAAACAAAGGAGAATTCATGTGTGAGGTGATGTCAGCTGGCAGTTCTGAATTTCCTTCAAATGTGTCTTCATTGTGGTTGAGAAAGTCACTTGGGCAAGGCGTTAAAAAACCTCCACCTTCTCCAGTGGAGCTGCTGTCATTACACCACTTCCGGTCGTAAAAAATGTGTAACTGTGAGTGTGCGAGAGGGGATGACGCTCCGAGTAAACTGATTATGGAAAATCGTCTACCTGCAGCCTTGTGACCCGCTCAAGTGCCTGCCTGCGATTGGTCGCCGAGTTAATTCAGATTGACAGTGAGCTCTCAGTGCGTCACGCAACCTCACAGTGCAACAACACTCGTGGCTGAAGAATCACCTGTTGTTCACCAGCACAGACGCTGTGAGGAGAGGTAAGAGACTACTTTTATTGATGAACCTCAAATTACTAATCAAGATTCCTAATTTACTGCATGGATTTGCTCTGCACAGATGAAGGTAGTTCCAATTACTAATCAATTACTTGCTTAGTAACCTGTATTATAAATGGCAGCACTGCATTGAATGAAATATCAAATCCATTATTTAATATCTGTGTATAGTATTTGAGAGCTTCTCAAATACTTGTATCTCTTTATACCAGGGAATCAATTACTTTCCTTACATGTTATTAAAAATCTGGAATCGTTGTCATCATGTTTCAAAGCCAAAAAAAGTTGTACAGCTCCTTTAAGTTATAACATCCTTTAGGTTATCACATGAAATGTGATTGAGAAAAAGATGTTTTAGGATATTATGAATCTCTGATCTGAATCTGTTGTTGTTTAAGCGGTGACTCTAAAAGAATTGATTTGACAGTGTCCCTGGAACATCAACCGCGCTTAGCGCGACGGGTAAATGGGTCACCTGGCCTGGAACCTTTGTGCCGCCTGGCTCAGATCCAATTAATCCCGCTGGCTGACCTGTAATGACTTCATTAAGAGCCATTCTTAACCTCGGGGCCTCCGCCTGTCTCACAAGTCATCAATACCAACATGAGCATTTCTGAATATTTGAATGAATCAAAATGGGAAGCAGAATTTGGGAGAAAGTGTCAAATAGTTCAGATTATTTATTTGTTAACAAGATGCGTAACCCTTCTATGTGTGTGTGGTTTCATTCTGCCGGGGGTTCAGAGAAGCTCGGCTCGGAGGATTAGCCTCCGTGCTCCAGGGATGAGTTACAGGATGGTTAGTGAGTTTTATCAGCCCAGGAGTGATGTGCTGGTAGTGCAGCAATGTCAAATGTTCAAACACTGTTAGTTCCAAACCAGGATGACCTTTATCCCACTATAGAAATACCTTTAATGCTGGATTAACGCTTGCACTTAAGATCAGATTTTAATCTGCTAATGGCACACACCAGAGCTCACCCTGTCCCCGTCTGTCTGTCTGTCTGTCTGTCTCAGAACCATGGCAGGACCGAGGCCCGTGGTGCTGAGCGGCCCCTCAGGAGCTGGGAAGAGCACTCTGATGAAGAGGCTGATGAAGGATCACGAAGGCATCTTTGGATTCAGCGTTTCACGTACGTGTCTGCCAACCTGTTATCGACTTCCGACCACAACATCCTGTCTGAGGAGGAAGTAGGACAGGAGTTGTCTAAGTGACTTATCGTATGTTGATGAGCAGCTTTTGGTGGGACACTTGCACTTCTTAAAGGGACATTACGAAGATTTCAGTTGAATTTGTATGCATGATGTATCGCTTTAGTCCTGATGGGTTGTTGACGACGACGTTCTCTTTCTCACAGACACAACCAGGAACCCTCGACCAGGAGAGGAAAATGGCAAAGGTACAGTAGTTTTTACTCAAAATCAAGTTATGGTGACACTTTACAGTATGTTAATGTAATGCAGCACCAGTGTCACTGTTAGATGGTTGATGTTTTAGCCCCTGACAACATAGCGGGACAATCATGACCCCCTAAAATAGCGCCGGACGTTTGATTTGAACTTTGATTGAAAGCATATTTTATAACACTCGTGTTTCTCAATGCCTGCGCAACCTTTCCCAGCCTCGCCTGCACTGCCTGGGCTGCAGCTCCCTCTACTCAAAGGGATAAACCTCTCTCTGTCCCTGTTTTGCTTTCTCCATAGGGCTGAACTCGCTCCCCATGCTTCTGGGGGCTACTTTACTGCCCGTAGCAGACGTCTTTTCCTCTGAAGAATTAGAAAAGTCAACCTCAATTTCGCGTCCAAACGAATCAAAAACCACAGATAAAGGTGACCAGTGTGATTCCCGGATCACAGCATATTCGTAAGGCAAAGGGATGGGGGTTACTTTCATCACCCTGGCACGCTGTCGGTGGACTAGGAAGTGAGCTTGTGACAAACAAAACAAAAAAAAAAAAAGAAAAAAGAAATCAGGGATTTCAGGAATCTCAGTAATACAACTGCTTTTGAAAATATCCCCCTGTGCTGCCTCAGTAGTGACTCTCTGTTCCAGTCCTGTGAGGTTTAACACCCAAACAACTGCCCTGTTTCCTTCCGTAGAGGGCTGATGAGCCGCAGACAAACATTAGCGGAGGAGAATGATTTTTACAGATGTTTTTCTATCACTCATTGGAAATTGAATATAATATTTCTATTAAAAAACAAGGTCACTCAATTCAAACCAAGACAGAGAAATGTCTCATGTCCTTCAGCTCCCCTTCAGATTGTTGCCTCGGTCTGAGCACACGCCTTCATATTCTCATGCTAATGATTGAATGCTATTGCAGAGCTAATTAGCGGTAGCATGTGTTTGTTGATAAAACATGTGACAGGACACATGTTTGTCTTATCTTGACATGCACTCCTTTTGTATGTCTGTCAAATATCAATGCAGTTTCAGAAGAGATCGTACGCTTGAACACACGTCTTGGTTAATTCCTCTCTATGCCTGTTTCTCCTTTCTTTTCTTTTTTTAATGCTCACTGTTTATTGTGATGAAACTGGGCTCATCTTCTGCCAAACAGTAGTGCTTTGCATCACATCCATCTCCAATCATTTGTTTTTCATTGCACACGTTCTTCAGGGAAGAACGATATTCATTAATCGATGTTGCACCTTGCAGACTACCACTTCACGACCCGAGAGGCCATGCAGGAGGGCATCGACAACGCCGAGTTCATCGAGAACGCCGAGTTTTCCGGCAACTTGTATGGAACGAGGTAAAGGCTGTATTTGCATTGCTCACTCGATGAATGAGATCCTCCGAAAAAACGGTTGAATCTCCTCGAAATCCTCCCGATTCCAATAACCAGTTACCTGCTTGCACTCTGGTAATCTGCTAATCTGCTAATCTGCTCAAGAGAGCTTCACTGATTTTTCTATTTATGTCAATTTGCTGATCTGAAGCTTTTCCATCCTGACTGGAAAAATCTCGGTCAGCATGAAAAGTGTCACACATATCAGTCAGAAACTGATTCTATAGACATTAATTCTGTTTCCTCGTACGAGGGAATATCGGTACGCAGGGCCGCAGGGATCAAGAGGATAAAGCGGATGTATGACAGTCTCGGGACAGATGGTCAGAAAGAGCAACGTTGTGGCTCAGCACCTTGTGTGTGGCATTTAATCTCTACCTCTTATTCTGAGGATAACACCCCCCCCTGCAGCAGAGTCTGAGCAGCTTGGATCAATGCACCGATCCTCTTAGCAGAGTCGCTGCATGAGAGAAATTACACTGTTAAAGTCTCAGAACCTGCAAATGTTTCAACCTCGTAACTCAACATTGGTTCTCCAGTAAATCTGCTATAGAAGACGTGCAGGCCCAGAACCTCATCTGCATCCTCGATGTGGACATCCAGGGGGTGAGGAGGATCAAAGAGACTGACCTGAACCCCATCTACATCTCCATCCAGGCTCCTTCCATTGAGATTCTGGTAAACCTCCACCTTTATTGTATTTCTGCCCTTTGCTGTTATTGATTATCGTCTATCATTGCTTGTTCAAACAGTGAATATAGATTTATTTCCTGTTGTACAATTCGATCTCCGTATTAAATGTAGACACATTTCTAGTCAGAGATCCTGGCAGGATGAGATGACAGGGAGGTGATAGATCAGATAAATTAAAGATACAAAATGAATTGATTCCCAGTTGTCACTTTTGTCCTTCGTAGGAAAAACGTCTGAGGGACAGACAAACGGAGACCGAGGAGAGTTTACAGAAGCGTCTGGAGGCGGCTCGCATCGACATGGAACTCAGTGAGTTTCAGTGTTTGTGCTACGAAATCAAACCGGATTAAAGAGAACCACGTGTGATTGAATGAGTTGTCACCTCCAGGTAAGGAGCCAGGAATGTTTGATGTTGTGATCATCAACGACGACCTGGAGAGGGCCTACGAGGAGCTGAAAGACATCCTGACTGACGTGAGTGAAGACAGGACACAGATTGTTTATAGACACTTTACAGCACAAAAAACTATTATTTAACTTCTTAATTTGTCTTTATAAAGGAAATCCAGAAAGTTCAGGAAGCCAAATCATAAGAAGTGGACGCGGTCGTTCTGCTGCTGTACTGAAGGATCCCGACCTGCGACTCCGGTCTGAATCTCTCCATCTGCACGGACTGCGAACACACCTGAAATAAACTCTCTGCCAGAGAAATGATTGTTTTTTCTTTTACCCTCTGCGTGATATGATCAGAGGTTTGTTCAGCACGTTTGCTGCACTCAGTGATGCTCTGATGGAAAAAGAGGGACTTTTTCTTTTGACTTTTGTTTTAAGAGAACGAGTTGGTTTGTGTTAGATTTAGTGGTCGATATCTCCGTGTGACAATCCTAACACATATATGGCTGGATGAGCATGTACAAAACTAAAATACTTCATAACCCAACTGGTCTCCGCTCTAATGTGGAGTAGCACAGTTTCAATTAGCTGTTATTTTAATTCTAATATCATAGAAACAAATGAACTCATATTTAAAATGATTCTTATATCAATAACCAGTGTTGTGTGTCGTTATCATGTTATAAGGTCTGAGACACGATCACTGCATGTTCTCAGGAATGTTTGCATGTGTGTTTGTCTGTTTGTGTGCAGACGGGACTGAATAAAGAGTCGGACACTTATCGATCAGTTCGGAGGCGTTTATTGAATCTTTCACCTACCGACTCACTCAACTGATGAACCATCCACAGATCCAAAGAAAACCAATAACTGGGACCGATTTCTCATTCGTACATTAAAACCTTGAAGCAGATCGTGTGAATTTAAAATGAAGTTAGCAGAACATCTCAACACAACACGTACTAACTCCTGCAGCGGTGTGCACGGATCAAACATTATCCCTGATTTGATTATATAAAAACAAATGCAGCACACTCTTATGATTACACAACCTAACTGATAACTACACGTATCACAACTCCTTAAGACGCATCACATTTTCAATCATCAGAGGACACTTCAATGACGGATATCTTTGGCTGAAAAAGAGCCACACAGCTGAAGCTAAGCTGAAAGCTTCAGGTAAAGTGAAGCGCTGGTTAAAAGGCCACAAAGTTTTTTTTTAGAAACGCTACTGGTGGAAGAAAATCCTACTTTTTGTGAGGCTTTGTTGCCCTACTGGAAGGAGGGAGCCTTCAGTTTGGTGCGGACCTGGTCTCGCTTCTCCTCCTTCTGCTGGAGGTAATCGCTCAGCTTGTCCGAGGAGAAACACACCTTGGAGTGTCGAGTGCGATGGATTCGCAGCCAGGGGTTCTGCAGACACTCCGCTGCGGTCGGTCTTCCCCTGCAACAGTGGATTTTATTCATTTCATCAAATTAGATTAGAGATTAGGTTGGGAATACTGTGTAAAGATGGTATGAATTAAATGTAAGTTTAGTTAAATTGCACTAATGCACTTTTTTAGGCGAGACCCTCACCAGGATTTATTATTCAGGCTGATCTTCATCAAGTTTAAGGCTCCCTCTGACAGACCAGGGTAACACCGTCCAAACTGGATCTTCCCTTTCTTGATGTTCCTGTCTTGTTCCCAGCTGAGTTCTGAATGAAACGGGCTGTCAGCACTCAACCTGGGAAAGACAGAAAAAACTAATCACTGCACAATTCAGCCTCACAGAACTAGAGACAATCCCATCTGCATCTTCACCACTGGGGCCGACACACTGGTCCTTTAAGACAAAAACTGACGAAACACTGTTTGCAAAAAGTTTACAAAAACGTTCGTGGACGTTTTTTTTGCACTTACATGATGAACAACAGAACTCCGATGGCCCAGACATCCGTTTCGGGGCCGACTCCCTGACCCTCCAGGATTTCCGGAGCTTTAGGGAGGACAATATAAACTGACAAAACAGACAGACACAGGATATTTTTCATAAAGTCTAGTGCTGTTGCTGCCATATTCACTCACATGCTAAATTTAGGGATGATAGGGAAATTAATTCTATAAAAAAAAGTGCATAAAAGGAATTAAAATGATATGAGAGGTAGACTAGGATCAGCTGAAGTGGATGAATCAATCCATCCTCCAGTAGAGAATGTGTACCTTTGCTGCGGCAGTCTGTTGAAAGCCATGACAGTCAAAAGATTAGTGCATTAGTGAAATTAATACACCGTTCAAGCACGATATCTATCGTCTGAGATTAAACAGGAAGCTCATAATTACCTTTGTTGTCCGACTGGCCTTGGATGTGCTCTACGTTGAGAGGCTGGCCGGGTGTGAAGGACTGAGCTGACCCAAAGTCTACAATCTTCAAGTGGTTGCTGTCATCCACCAGCATGTTGTCGGACTTCAGGTCCAGGTGGACGACTCTCCGGCCGTGAAGGTAGTCGACCGCACTCAGAATCTGACCCAGCAGCTCGACGACATGAGCCTCTGAATACTGATCTCTGAGAGGACACACACATTTTTCTGGATTAGAATCTAAACATAAATTTGAGCTTGAAGCTCTGGTCTTCTTTTACCTTCCAGCTAGGCTGTAGAGCAGCTCTTTGCCAGGACACAGCTCCTGCACCAGCACCAGGTAGCGGGAGGTGATGAAGGTAGTGTGCAGCTGGACCAGGTGTGAGTGATGAAGCCTCTTCAGCAGCTGGTATTCCCTGAGGACCAACTGTCTCTGCTCTGCCTGGTAAGGGGTGATCTTGGCAGCAAACACTTGGCTGGTCTCAACATCCCTACACAAGGTTACGATGCTGAAACGCCCCCTGAGAGGGACGACGACAGGGGATGGAAGAAAGAGAGGAAAGCAGAGTGGTAAACTGGTACCTGACAGGAATCAGGCGGCACGAGACGAGACCATCCTTCACTCAATTGCCGCTTCCAATTGAAAAACCCCACCTGTTGATCTCAGCGAGGAAGTTGTAGTTCTTATGGGTTGTCTTTCGCTCTGACCCGACGACCTTTGACCCCAGGGACTCAGTCTGTACGAGAGGCGTGTGAGCATCTGTACAACAGAGGGAATGAAGGTGACACCATGATAAGTCTTACTATACGAACGTCTCTGTATCTTTAAGGGGATGCAGAGTGATGCACAAATCTACAGCTACAGAGATATGAATGAATGATCTCACCTTCGGGGTGGGTAGCCATGACGACGGGGGCCGACGCCTCACTGAAAGGTCCTGCCCCCGTCTTGGTGATGCAGCCCACCCGGAACACATAAGAAGCTCCTCTGGGTAAGTCCTTCACCGTAAAGCAGCTGTCTGTCACCTCGTCTGACAGGACTGTCCACTCTCCACCTGAGGAGAACACAACACATCAGAATCCTTT
>CAAKHC010004219.1:3453-19581 GCA_901007825.1 Macroramphosus scolopax | reverse complement strand
AAGAAGACAGTGTTATCAGTTCACATGTCCTCAGCCTTTCTTTGGTCTCCATCATTCAACCTTCTACCAAAACAATCTGAACCTGCACTTTGGCCCAGAACAATAACAAAAACGGATTCACAGAGATGACTTTAATTATCTGGGTGCAGTTAACTGTCTGCTGGTGCTGTTGGATCCGTCTGCCTCGGGGCTCCCTGCGGTGCGGTGCTCAGTAACGCTGCGGGGTTCCACTCTATAGGAATGTGTGCAATGTTAGTGTTGCACGTTCTCTACTCAGGGACTTTGCTCTTTCCTTTTATGATTGTTCTTGCAGGAGACATGAACTACCTATAAACAGGATACCACCGTTCACAGACTTCATGGCTGACTTGGATACTTTTTGCAAAAAGTCGGGATTTGACAAGTTATCACTTCCAGATTTAGCAGAACAAAAACACAAAAACTAAAAAAACTATTCTTGCCAATTCCATTTTAATGATAGAGAAAGAAGAAAGGTGGTGAATAATAAAAAAGGGAAAATAAACCTGGTGCAGAAAACGAATTAAATGAGATAAACGAGAAGGAGCATGCCTTTATTTAAAGTGACACAAGCAGAGAAAGGTTTTGTCAAGACTCCAGGGGAAACAGAAGCTGCTTTATCTCCTCACATTCACTCCAATTAACCTCAGGAGGAACACAGCCAGTAGCAAAGATGCACTGGTTCTATTTAAACTCTCAGCGGCAGCGGGGGGGGGCCGTCCAAGGCCGGACCGTCCAAACCAAACAGAGAACACAGTTCTGCTGATGACTTTTACAGAGCCAATATTCAGATTGAAAATGGCAGGATGGAGAAAAAAGGCCTTTAATTCAACGTTATCTTGGCTCCTGAAGCTTGTTATTTGGTTGTGGGAACGGCTTCCTGTTGAAGAACTGCTGGGGTCCAGAGGTGGACGGCCAGCAGGGCTTTGGGACCCTGATGGAGAACACAAGGCCTCCTCCAACAGGACTCAGTTTGTTTGAATTTGCTGACCTTAATTGACAGTCAGCTTAACCCAACAGCAATTGACATGTGACAGCTCATCACTCACAGCTAGTTACAGCCGGCCTGCTAGGCTTTGGATTCCCTCTTGACTTTCCAACAGCCAGATTTCAACAGCAAAATGGCAAGAAAAGAATTTAACATGAGCATGTCAGCATGTCAGGCTAACTAGTGCATTACTCACAACAGTAGTCACTACAATTATCATACAGCTGGTTTCATACAAAGATTCATGCTGATGACGCTATGCTGACAAAAAATGTCCCACAATGCAACGCTGTAGTGACATCAACATGATCATCAACACGTCAATAATGTTTTAATTAAACTGTTGGTGACGTTTTGGTTCACTTGGTTTAATGATTTATTAAAGAAATTCTTTTTTTTTGGTCACATCAGCGTGCATAGTCGGTTACCATGGTTACGTGCCTCAAATGGTCAAGGAGAGTGTCAGGAAGTGATGTGACGATGCACCGAGCAGTGCAACGGAAAA
The DNA here is from genome assembly GCA_901007825.1 of Macroramphosus scolopax. Taxonomy (NCBI): domain Eukaryota; kingdom Metazoa; phylum Chordata; class Actinopteri; order Syngnathiformes; family Centriscidae; genus Macroramphosus; species Macroramphosus scolopax. The sequence goes on along the minus strand of CAAKHC010004219.1, from coordinate 18,070 downwards.
AATATGTATACCACTATATGAAGACGTATGTTACTGCTTATTTGTGGAGACATGATGTACACATTCAGTATGTTGTGTGTTGGTGCAATTTCGGACGCAGCAAAAGCCTCTTGCAAAGACGACACTTGTTCACTTAATGAGGATTATTCTGGAATTAGAACGATAAAGCAGGAATCTAATGTTTCCATTCAAACAAGGTTTAGTTTAACACTCTGTTAAAATGCTGTGGTACCAAGCTCGCCTCCAGAGCCATGCTGCTCCTTCACCTCCATGTCTGCTACATCAAAGGTCGGAGACTTCACGCCTGAGATCTGTAGGTTTAGTTTAGGATCTTCAAGCACATTGTGTGAGTTTTTCCTTCTCAGGCCAGAGACAGCAGCATCTACCAACTCCCTGAGGTAATTACAGTTCATTTAATCCGCTATTCACTGGTGTAATTTCAGCCAGCCATAAAAGATAAATCAACCGCCATTACCTTTGTGCTACGCTACGAGATAAAAGGCTCGACAAACCTCAGCAAACAGCAGCAGGGGTGAAGTTGGCACTTAACTCCCATGTAGCTCCTCTCACCCTTCTCTTTCTTATGTGTCCTGTTATAACCGTCTGCTTATCAGCAGCATCACTCTGGTTGCCATGGAAGCACACACATGCCCATCGCCACTGCTAGAAGTCAGAGAAAACTCCATAACCTCGCACAAGCAGCCCCTCTGGTGTTTCCAGAGCGCGAGGCCCGACTGGATGTAACGACCCGACACCAGAGGAGGAAACCATCCGCATGCTGGACAGGATGATGTCACTGTGTATCGGTGTTCTACCAACTAACAACAAGCACCAAACACTTAATCCGACACTGATTGTATTTTGCACACATCACAGTGAACGACCTGTTTGTATTACTGATACTCTCACAGGTGGTTTGTATTTCATGCACACTGACGCCGTGAATCTGAAAACAGAATATCACCATTTGCATTCTTGGAAACTGCATTTTCCTACACCATCATTTTGGAAGTTTGGGAGAAAACATTCTTAAGTGGACCCCTGGCTGGCCGTAAAGAGCCGGGAGTTCATGGTAAGAGTTCCCACTCACCGTGACTGTGGTCTCCTTGTTCTGTTTGGTGGCGGGCGACGTTGATCCCGGGCTCTGCGGGGAGAAGAAGGACGGTCCGTCAAAACCTCCGTCCTCCATGTCAGACATGACTGCTCAACATACACACACTGTGACTCGCACGCACACAAACACAGTTGTTTTCCTGGTGAGCTCTGTTAGCGTCTGTCTGGTGCTCTCTCCGCTTCTGCTGCTGCTGCTGTGTGTGTATGCATGTGTGTTAGTGTGTGTGTGTGTGTGTGTGTGTGTGTGTGTGATTAATACTTTAAGCTTAGAATGGAGTAATTTCCAGTCTCTTTGATAAGTGTGTGAGTGTGTGATGACATCGGAAAAAATTAGATAACAGGTATAAATGAAATGAGACAGAAAAGGATGAAAAGCATCGGGAGCTCCACTCATGCAAAACATTAAAGACAGAAAGAGGAACGTGACCCTGAATCATCAGTAGCAGAGGTGTTTACATGGTTTCAGCGGCTGGGCGTGAGATGCAGGGAAGAAGAGAGACGAGGAGACGGAGTGAGTTAGTGGTGGGTGGATCCTGTAAAACTGCACCCTGAATGCCTAGTTAATTATGATCAAGGGAACAGATACTGTAGGAGGGATTAATCGGCTCAAACTGCCATCAGCATCTCCATGAGGATAACAAAGAGAGAGCGAAGGGAGACGGGGATTTGATGATGTGAAATATGGAGAGACACCGTGCATCATTATCATCAGACAACACCAACCATGTGTTGTCTTCAGAAAGATGCTGTTGGAGGCGTTGTCACAATTATATGTTAATATTCTAATGAATCTTAACTGGACGTTTAATCTAAACACTGAATATGACAGAGGTTGCTAGCGGTTACCTCGATAAGCATGTTAGCGCCTGTCAAATCAATGTTGATCATTCCGAGAGCCTCGCGTACAAAGCCGAGGCTTTACGAAGCCGGATTAGATCAAATGTGGGAGTTCGAGCTTGTTGTTGAGTTCTGCCCAAATTAACAAGAAAATAATGAAGTCGTTATTTTGTATTGATAGCAAACGATTCGCTGCCCTAGTTGAGAGAAACACTCCAGTTCTCCTCCTGATTAGAGCCTGTAAAACACTTTCTTCATGGACTGAATTATTGTTGTGGAACCCAAAAGAAAAGTTCTTAGCTTCTCTAATGTTCAATGTTCACTGGCTGTGATGTCATTAGTTATCCAAGTCATTAAAGGTTGACACCTTGAACTGTCTCATAGTTATAGAATTGTTGAGTCAAATGTAAATCTTCTAATGTGAACACGGTGGTTTGGTGGTGCAGCAACTCTGCAGGACGACAACCTCAGCAGGTTCAATTTAACTGTTGTTTCAATGAACCATATCTCACACACATAGACTGTATATTATATCTGGACAAGAGTCTTTGCAGTAATGCTGGTGAAATGGAGCCGCCGAACCAAGACACTGCCTGACTCCATCACAAGTGAGCAGTTTACAGCAGGAAGACAGTTTTGTTCAGTTAGTACAACAGAACGTTTCACCGCCTCTTGACTTCCTCACATACAATCCCCAAAAATAAATCTGTCAAAAGCTAAAATCATCAGGCAGATTTTCAGAAAACGTGGGTCGAGGTAGAACCAGAGACGTTCAACAAGGAGACACCTCACTGAAGAGTAACTTCCTGTCGTGGGTTTCGCCATGCCCCGCCCATGCCCCACCCACGCCCTGCCCATGCTCCGCCCCTCCCAGGCCCCGCCCATTCAGGGGGTCCTGAGTCTGATCACTCCGGTCAGAGAAGTGAACAAGAACACAGATTGTTTTTCCCCCCACAGTCACTGAAGTAAACACTGGATGATTTCTCACAAGCCTCATTTCTTCTGAACATTCTGATATTATATTTTTGGGGAGGATCCATTCAACTGTACATTTATTTACATCTACTTTGCTTTTTCAACTCCCTGCACATATTGTTACTCAAATAAATGTAGTGCCCTTATACCTTTTTATCTGCATGAATATATGCAATTTGGTGAATTAACGTTTAGTACGTTTTCCATGGTTACAACACAAAATACTGAAACTCGTTCGTCTTTCAGCCTCGGCAGAGTTCTACAGCGTCAGACAGCTTTCGTTGTGACTGTTACCATCTGTCTGAAGGTGTGAAACGTCTTCAAAGGACCAAAATACTATTGTTTCTTAAAAAGGGTTCGTAGTACAGAATAAATCAGAGAAAGGTTGGAGAGAATGGGAAGAAAAAGAAGAGTCAGAGTCCAAGATATTCTCACTCCCCGACCATTCCTTCAAATACATTTGTTATATCTGAGCCCAGGCCAAGATAACTAGGATAAGTACGGGTGTCTCAGCCAGTTCAGATCCTCCAGAGTTCTCTTAGTATTTGGATGTGCTTAAATCCATGGAGTTCTCCTATATTTTATTCAAATGAAGTTTATTTTGAGCCATTTAAATAAATAATGTAATTAAACACTGAGAAACGACGTAACTAATGGGACAAATTGAATATTTATCTTTTTCGTCCTTTCAGACGTTGAAGTGCAGTTGAGTTTCAGTTCAATTTGAGAGCAAACATTATCTCCCTTCTGGTTCTCTGAGCACAACAGACACAAGACACATTCAGTTCTTCGGACCAAACACTGTGTAAAGTTGAGGAAGAGGAAGAGGAGGAGGAAGAGGAGGTCCGTCAGATTTACCTGTGGCTCCGTACTGCTCTTCCTGACCAGACTGTTGTGTGAGTGCTCCACATGATGCAAGGGGCTCCCCCCTGGATGAAATCCATTCACTGGAGGGAGAGAGAGACAGAGAGAGAGAGAGAGAGAGAGAGAGAGAGAGAGAGAGAGAGAGAGAGAGACGGACGGAGAAAGAAGTTTCATTAGCTCTGTCATTCCTGCAGATGAGCTGCTGTGCTGTAAACTTTAGCTGATCCAGGAGGAATTTGCTTATCTTCATGAGTCCGACAAGCTGCTGTTGCTATGGCGAAGCCAGTCAGAGGCGGGAGTCAGGATAAAACTCTTCCCCTTGCAGTCGTATATCAAAGACAACAGTAGTTTCCCCCACAATCACCCAGAAATGTAAAGTGAACTGATTTGTGCGGCAGATTTTTAAATCAATTCTCTCATCATAACCTTCATATTCTTTCCATCATCGGATGCAGAGATTCGCCTCACAGTTAATGCAGGCAGCTGAAACATTCATCCCAATGAAAGTTTCATGCCAGTCAATATCAATAATCAATCACAATGACCTAATTTAACCGCCAGACGTTTCAATAATCTTCATCTAGTAAACACTGAGGTGAACTTGCAGACAGCTGCAGCTGTGCAAGAGAAATGAGTCAAGAGAACTTTGTTCACACACAAACCACATGAACAAGCATTCACCCAGTCTGCTACCACTAATCCACCACCATGGGTCCTCCCTTCAAAATAAGAGCCAAACGACATGTGAGTTTCTCCATTTTGGTTTGTGGCGAAAACTGACATATTGCAGCTGTTAGAAATAAATGAGAGCTACTTTGAGTGGGAAACACCTCATTAATCTCAGTGCCTCTTTCTGTCCGTCTGCCTGCAGGATCGGGGCCAAGAGTCGGACAGAGGAGGCCTCAGTTCTGCAGGCGAGGCTGCAGATAAAATTAGTCACAGGAAGCGTCTGTGTGGTTGTTCGGCGTGCATGAGCGGCTGCTTTGTGCCAAAGTGGAATTCTAGTAGAGTTTATGACCTCAGGTCAGTAAGACTTGAGGAAGCTGAAGGGATAGAGAGTATAGATGGAGATGTAGAGCAGTCGTACCTGTTGGCAGGGAGTTCTTGTGTCGCAGGGAGGATTTGGGAGTCCCGGGCACGCTGGAGGGTCTCTCCCATGTTGTCTCTGATGGACACAGGAAGAAACACAATGATATCACAGGGGAGCAGAACCAGCACGGGGCTGGTCACCTATTCTCCCCCTGACTGTGACAACAAGTGTCCAACATCCACAGATACGTCATTGGCTCTTATCATCATGTATGTTTTGAAAGACGGAGGGGGGCTCAGGGGGCTCCAAACAGTTCAGGGGTCTCGGTGAAGTCTGATTATTTATTACCTGGTTTAATTATACCTTGTTTTATCCTTTAAAACTAGCGTCTTCATTACCTTTCTTTAAATTAACGATGTATTCAACATGTGAATTAAAGCACCTTGAGTGTGTGTGTGTGTATTCATCACAATGTGTCTGCACATTGTGATGTTGTGGAAAGTGTGTTGTGTGTTGTGTGTTGTGTGTTGCTTAGCGCCGAGGACAAATTTCCCTGTGGGACAATAAAGTTCATCTTGTCTTAAGTGAAAAAATGTTTCATTAGTTATCAAAGGAACATTACGTGTAAAATCCTACATGTGTGTGATTTGGTTAAAGAGAAGATCAGAGATAACGTGTGTGTGTGTGTGTGTGTGTGTGTGGGAGGGGTCATTTTTTCCAAGATTAGTCGGAGAGTCTCAGACTTTTGAAACCTCTGAATGCAGCTGGTTGCAGCATCAGAAACTAAAACTGTGCTTTCACAATGAGTCGATACTTTCGATGGATTGGTCTCTAAAATCTGAGGTCTTCTACATCCTCTGTCCCCAGTTCACTTCTGCTGGTTTAGAAGCTGGAATACGAGCATCCAAGAGAAGCCTGACCGGAGGGCTGCCTTTGATTTGTACTCTCATGAGTCCATTCCAGCCGCAGCTTCCAGCTAAATTAGCCTTTTACTGTCAGAATAGAAGAAAAAAAAAAGAGGGACGGTCATGTACAGAGCTCTTATTTCATTTGGGTCTTTCTTGGCGAGCTCTGTTCTATTTGGTCCCGTTGAGCAGAGGAGACAACTGAGCCAAGCCCATCAGCTCAGATGACACGCTTGGAGCAGATAACTGGCAGCGGGCTAATGGAGAGAGGCTGCGCCTCCACGTTTGATGTACAACACCAGTGCAGAGCTTCACTCGCACGTCCCTAAAAGCCCCGATTCCTCTCCCGTCCCCTGTCAGAAACAAATCGATACTATGAGAAATAAACAGCATCATGGCAGAAGAATATAGCGCAAATCTATTTAGCTCAGGGAAGCTATTATTCATCGTGAGTGTGTTTCTTGCCAGAAGCACAGAAAATAAAAACACACAGAAGAACAAAACGCCTTTTTAAAAACAATGTGCAAAGTGTGTGAGGGCTTTTTGCAGAACCACTGAAATGAAATAAAAGAAATTAGCTTATTTTATGAAGTTAATGTTCCTTTAATCACATTCATGAGGACAATGAAATAGCTTCTTATAATAATTACATTAGAGGTGTAAAATAAAACGGGCTCCTGAACTGCAGCATCACTGATCACTGCTGTCAAACAGGCTTTTCTGCAGGTGATAGATCAGCCTGCTGGATTCATACCTGCAGATCGAGGGACGCTGGTGCAGCAGCACCGACGTTTCTCATCAGTCGGAGCTGGAGTCTAAAAACGTCAATCATCCAAATTGCCTCATTAGATTTGAATGTGGAATATACACCCCGGTGAGTTTAACCACTCTTACATTTGTAGAATCGTTCATCTGCTCTTTTCAGGTCTTTCCGAGGTCTTAATGATGTGAATTCATGATATCAATGACAGCGTGCAGCAGCCAATGATGAAAGCTGCGTGACGAGATGGTCTTTTATAAAAATGGTGCTCCTCTGATTCCTGAAACCCCGTTTTCCTTCTCGCTCTGGTTCAGAGTCTGCAGAGTGAAGCAGCTCAGAACGGCAGAAAGCGGTTGGACCAGATGTGTGTGAGTAAATGTATGAATGGAAATAGTCAACAGCAGGTCTACAAACCGTCATCGAACTGCCCGCCAACAAACGCTACGAGTGATGGGAGACGTTCCTGATTCTGAATGTGAAAAGGGGGAAATGGCCTAGTTAGCTTTGACACGGCTATATTTTATTTATAACCATATGACACTCGTCCCTGATGCATTAGCTGCCTCCTGCCTCTGTTTTTATCAATCACCATGTTAATACATGGAGAAGAAAGGAGGTGACAGCTGCCGGTTTGGAAGTGATAAGACAACAAGGAAGAAAGTAAAATACACACTAATACGGAAACACATCGCATGGAGCTGTAGCGTAGTGTGTGTGTGTGTGTGTGTAGGGTGGGGGGGTGGGGGGGGTCTGATGTTCCTGTAGTGTGCATCCAGCCTCCACAACATTCAGGAGCAGGTTTGCACATCACACTGAACTGATGCTCATAGTTTCGTATGAATTCGACTTGATTAAAAGTACCTGTGAACAGAGGCAGACTTTCCGCAGTAGATCTACGGTCTGTGCTCGGGGCTGTCGGGTACTTTGGCTTTGTGCCTTTCTAAAGGAGCTGATTGGTCAGGCAGAGATGAGTCTCAGGAGTCGGCTGGTACAAACCGCAGCACCCTGACGCTGCACCCAGCAGCACAGGAAGGAAAACATGCTAAAAAACAGTCCCTGACACAAGGACATGCAGCCCTCACCCACGCACACAGCTCGGTTACCATGGCGACGCAGCAACACAAACGCATACATAAACACACACACACACACAGGATGATATCTAATCTAGCTGAACTTCAGAGTAATGAAAGCAAGGTCCATTGAAAATAACAGCGTGGCTATAAATACCGATTGTTTCAGTGAAAACGTTATCAGATGGGTTTGTTTGGAAACAGTGGCTGCGTATGTGAGGGTGAAAGAACAGACAGAACATGAATCCTAGAGGTTTTCCCGGCCCTCAGGGGCCAGTTTACCCAAACAACACACTGCTTTCTTCATGGGTAAATATACTGCAGATGTTTCTCATGTGATCTTCTAAATAAAGAAAGTTATGAGGAGATTCATCATGTTTCTCTCCTCAGAGACGTCGTACGACTGTTCTGCTCCAGCATCGTCCCTGCTGGGTCCCTTGAATATGATCAGATTTACTACTGAAGATAAACTTTCAAACATCTTTACGTGAAGACAAAACAGACCTGTTGGTTTCCCTCAGGGATTACAGAGAGAGAAAAGTTTAGACTTTATTCTACCAGATAAAAACACCTTGTAACAGCAAGATGCTCCAAAAGGAAAGAGCCTGGTTTGTCTCCAACTTTATGACATTAACACGTTCACCAACTCGTTTTATCTGACGAGAGAAAGACGGCAGGAGGAGGAGGAGGAGTGACTCCACATGGACTCGTGCCTGGGTGGAACCCTCGGCTAATTTTAGCTTCTTCTGGGGACCACAATTAGACCGCTGACAACGTGATCAGAGACGCACAAGATGTGAACGGCTCTAATGTGAACGTGGTTTCCTGTGAAGTGACAGCTGATCCGCAGCGCTGGTTAGCCGGCATGAAGGATGAAGGCGAGCAGTCGCTTGTTCTTAATGACACACACCTGCTGTACAGGAAGTCTGAAGCTCACCAGAGGGAGGAAAATACTTGTTCATAACCCCGATGACATCAGCTCTCCATTTCAGCCGTTGTTATGGAAACAGCCGTCTCCTGGTCTTTATGTGTGCCACTATCCAGGTGGACATCCTCAGTTTTAACGCCTTAAGTCATAAACTGTTTTGCGTTATACTGTTATTTTCACTGCTTTGTTTTTGCAGGCTGATTTCCAACCGCAGGAAGATCTGAAGGTCGTCTTGCTGTGCGTGGGGGACACGTTTGTGTGAATGATTTTGCAGATGATGGCTAAGTATTGAAAATATTAACATTTTAGGAAAGATAATGATGCACGATCAATTATCAGGAGATCATTGTTAATACGAGTCATACAATACAGCCTCACTCTGTCAGACTCTGGCAATGGAGTGAGCGACAGATCGACCACAGAGCCAGAGACAGCGGTGAGGAAGAATACAGAATTCTGTCTGTTTAATCAGTGAGAGACCCGTACTGACATTTATCACATCCTCAAAGGCACGTAAGACTCACAAAGACGGGATATTAGTATCATCAGTCAGGTTTCACACCGAGTTCACTCAGGGACGGTAAAAGCAGCCGATGTTGCTACGTTGGCGGAACAGAGGAGGCCATTAAGCTGTCTCACGCCAGTGTGGGTCTGAATTTGTGTTCAGGGTCACGCTGAGAGGTAATTGTGTTGACAGAAACATGGCACCATCAGCAGTATCAGGACATTACAAGGCCCTGATGTGCCTTATCTCACTTTGGTAACAGTTCTACAATAGACACAGAGTGACTGATGAAGTCGATTTACAGATGGATGAAGTCGTACATGTATTCTTAAAAACCAGAAGATATAAAGCTGCACTTATTCTTGACACTACACGTTCACTTTGGATGGTGTTGTCGGGCAGATGTTCTCACTGTGGACACATGTGGGTTGGCTTTTTCCCACAGTTCATCTTTATGTTAAACTTCCTCCAGTTCTCGCCTGAATGCATAAAGGATGATATCGATCTTTTCATTTCACTCATGGAAAGACAAGTGTGCAAATGTATTCATGTAATCATGGATGTTTTGTAGATTCTCTTTAACATGTGATAATAATTCTGTTGCTTCTGATGTCCATGACAGTTTGTAGCGTCCAGTGAAGAGCTATCAGACACAGAGTCGCAGTCAGTCTCTTACCATTGCTTGTGGTGTTGACGTAGTATCGCCGCCCTTGTGGAGACATGTAGCACTTCCAGTGAGGAGGTAGGGGGTCCCTGAGGTCCTCCACAGGGAGCTGGGACAGGGATCCTGTCCTCTGTCGGGACAGAAAAGGCAATCAAATCAGTGTCCAACAAACACGGAGGGGTTCTTCACCAACTTGGATTACGGATATTTAAAAACAAGGACTTATTTCTCAAGGGTTTGTCATAATCGAGCAAAATACAGTAACTGGAGATAAACACTGAAGATCAGGCAACCCTAGAGATGTAGTAGATATACGCAGCACTGGGCTCAACTAATTGGTTCATCCTCAAGAGTTCAATAAGGTTCTCATTTCCTGAAGTATTTCACAAGCAGCAACCAATGACATCATAGCGGAGCCACTGCAGATGCCACAGAAAGAAGAATAAACTGGCGCAGCTCTGCAAGTTGGACTGAGTCGGAGTTCCAGAGTCAGCATGCACACACAGCTGAAGAGCACAAGAGAACAAGTAGGCAAACTACACACATCTGCTGCTGATTAGCAGGCAAACAACAGGCTGAGGCCAGTGAGACTCAGGCACAGACGCTGTTTGGAGACTGAGGAGACACAGATGAAATTCCATATCAGCCGCAGTTTCGTTATCGGGGTCGATGCCAAGTCAGTCAAACATCTAGTGGAGGTTAGTTTTAGAAAGCTGCGAGGGAAGTTGATCTCTGCAAGCGAGATGTCTTCAGCACACTACAATAGATGGAGGATGCTTTGGAGCGTCTGCAGGCCAATCAAGCTTCAGATTTCTCCGCATGCTAAAGTCGTGTTCATGGGATCGTCCTCAGAGAGATAACCCAACATTTTATCTAAACTAAATTCAAAGGATGTTGTGCAAGCAATGAATTAATTTTGTACCTCACGAGGCAGCAGTGAGTCAGTGTAGCGTCCAGAGGCTGGATTGGCTGAGTAGTATTAGGAGATGATAATCTATCAGTTCACAGTAAAGGCTATATAACTGCCAATACTCTCTGATATTCATCATCCTCCCACCAGATCCTTCCAGACCTTCCTGCCTCTCCCAGGCCTGAAGCTACCCGACCCTCTCCTCATCCTCTCCCAGTCACCAGAAGCTACCCGACCCTCTCCTCATCCTCTCCCAGTCACCTGAAGCTACCCGACCCTCTCCTCATCCTCTCCCAGTCACCTGAAGCTACCCGACCCTCTCCTCATCCTCTCCCAGTCACCTGAAGCTACCGACCCTCTCCTCATCCTCTCCCAGTCACCTGAAGCTACCCGACCCTCTCCTCATCCTCTCCCAGTCACCTGAAGCTACCCGACCCTCTCCTCATCCTCTCCCAGTCTCCTAATCATCCTGTATATCGACCGGACACTGTCCCTCATAAGCATGTGCCAGACCATCAACGTAGCTTTGAATTGCCTGGCCGACACCGGGGGAAGCTCGGAGAACATTACCTCTCAACCAACACCTCCTCACAGATATTTACAATCCCATCATCTGGTTTTAGTTGTAATCAAGCAGTAAAAAGTATTGATTTAAGAACAAATCGTCCCAGGAGATAAAAGCTGCATCACCTCAGAGAATGAAGTCATTAGATGTTACTGCTGCCCTGGAAGAAGAGACAATAAAAACAATAAGATCCCACAAGATGAGAGAGAGAGCGTACGAATGCATGTCAACCGTGCAGGAAGATGTCTGACTGGAGGTAATCATACATTAATAATCCGAGAACATCGCCGGGGTGTTTTCTCTTTGATGTGGAGGTGACTGTTATATTTGTCCTTCATGTGCCTTTGAGAAATACATTTATTGAACAGTCCGAGTGGTCATGGATATAACAATGATACAGACGACAGGATTGTGTGAAACTACAGAAGAAGAACCGTACGACCACAACTGTTGGTGTACGGTTAAACAGCAGCCGACACCTTCGTTGGACTTAACATGCAGACAACAGATTGACATCGATCTTCTCATCTCCTGTTTGTAAAGATGCACGATAAGCATATCTGAACTTCATCAATAGGAATAAAGAGACTCGAGCCACCGGAGGTTTGCATTAGGACGTCAACACAGATTCGTTGTTCTCCCCATCCAGTGAGTCTGAGATCTCCAGGTTGATCTGCAGGCTCCTTTCCTGTTGGTGTCCTTCAGCTACGCTGTTGTTTGGTCACATGCTCTTTATCAGTGAAACGATACCGCAGGACTGTTTTCCTCTTTGCTAAGCAGATACGGCTCCTCGAAGCAGATGGGAGTGAGTGGGCCGGTTTCTGTTGGAAGGACACGGATCATACGCGAACATCTTGGATCTTAAGTCGATCTAGTTTACTAACATGTCTACATGTCCACATTTGAGAAGTCACAAACTTCCTGTAAACCTCAGGACCTGATTCCTGGATGACAGTCGCTACAGAGAAGAACACAGACGTGTTTAGGAGAAGTATGACGGATCTTATAGCCGGCTTGTCTCAGCATATGTAGCGTTAAATAATGCAGCGTTCCAGATGGTTAACCTTCTACAACCCAGACTGCCTTTGGCTGCACAGTCGCAGGATGCCAGAAGAGCCCGTGGCAGACAACACAAGAACTCATCCCAGGCTGCAGCCAGGACCATCTCGGCTGCTGACTGAGCACGGCTGACACTCTCAGCATGTCTGTCCTCCTGTGTGATTGCACTGATGCTCTTCTCATTTGTATCACTTATAGCTTCAGTAAACTAATGTCTGCAGAATACTGACTCATTGTGATATTCCTGATTATATCGATCAGCGCGTTGGTTGCAGTTACTTTGACTACAAGTCACCAATTTCTGAAAGGAAACAGGAAAAGTGAAGTTGCTCTGATGAGTATTAATCCATAAAATGGATCAACTGACCACGTGTGATGAGAAACAGATTGTTCGTAGGGATGAGACTGAGAAGACGACCCCGGTGCAGTTCTTTAGAGCCAACCTGGCTCCAATAAACCTCCTCTGCCCAGCCCCCAAACTGAACCACTGGTATCCAGTTACTGAGCCTCTATTTCCCTCCGGAGCTGTTGGCGGATAGAAAAGAGCTAAAAGGAAATTTACATTCTAATGTAAAAAACTAAAAGACTGATAAATCACAGAGCCCTAAATCACCATTCCAGTTATTTTACAAGTAATTGTATTGGAGCCTTTACTAGTGATGAGAACTCTAAGGGGATATTTGGAAGTCTGGCTGACGGGAAATTGTCACATGAATCTTTGCTAAGAAACAAGAAACCAAATATGACCCAGGTCTTCTTGGTCCTTTGGTTGTTGGTCCTTCACCTGGATCTGAACAGGCTGAGGACAGAAGGAAAGTCCACAGTGTTATCAAACCTGAAACCATGATGTGTGTCTGCAAGGATTCAGAGTACTTTCCAACATTGAGCAACAGCTACACAATGAGCGTTTAACTCCGAGTGACTAAACCATCCTGCAGTGTTCAGCAGGTTAGCAGCGTTTCAGCACAGACCCCGATTGTAATGACGAGGTGAGTCATCAGTTGCAACTGTCGCTGCCTAAGATCACATGTTTTGTGAAATGCTGGTCACCCACTCACTAGCTGTGTGGAGGAGGATGACTGTGCAGCTTCAGTGGTCCAGAGTTACAACAGACAGGATTACTGGACAGGCCCAACCTTTATCTGACTTGTGACAGGGTAAAACTTTAGGTGAAGGTGCGTGTGAACATGATTTTTTGCCACGTAGAGCTGTATTGGTGTTTCTATGTGTGTGAACTGAACCCGACCCCTGGTGACTCCCTGTGGGAACATCTGGACTTGGGAAGAGGAAAGTCTACAGGGTCAAGGTCTGTCAGAGCAGCTGTCCGGCTTCCAGCTGGAAGGATTCCGAGTTGGAGAGGATCCTGAACATGAACACGAACACGAAGGGATACTTGCCGTACAAGTGACATAGAAAAGGTCCGGCCTGACTTCGCCATCGGGGTTCATGAACAACAACCATCTTTATATGCAGTTCCTTCTCTAGCCTCCAGGTGTCAGCTTAAAGGAATACTCCAGCTAAAGTTACATTCACAGTCCGCAGACTTTAAAGGTAGATCTCTAAAGTTGGATCAACAGAAACTCCACTGGTAAATCTTTATATATGCTGCTTCCAAAGCCCCACAGGAAATACAATACCTGTTCAGTAATTTAGAAACTCACAATGTATTGGTACGTACTGTCTGTAACCAACATTTATTCCATTATTATTGTCATTATTGGACTCCAACAGCGTCCTGACGTCTCAGGACTAGTAAAAAATAATTGGGTACGCTCATAATTTTTAATTGGGAAACCTCTGGGATGATGAGAACATGAGATTTCTTTCCTTTGACTCAGTAAAATGTGGATATCTTTAGCCATGGTGGGCCCAGTAAGCCTTTTGCAAAGCTGCGTTCAAAAGTTAACTTTAATTGTCCTATGCAATGTTTAACGTTTGTGCGCTGGTCAGGTTGGTTCGGCTCACTGAGAATGTTAAACTTCCTAAAGTGACCAGCATGTCAGTGATCAGCCACAAGATGTATTATCACCACCGCAATGAGGGCTCATGCTAACGTGATGCTAACGTGATGCTAACGTGAAGCTAACGTGATGCTAACGTGAGCTAACAAGCCGAGCAAAGAAAGAAAAGGTGTTTATTCCTGGTGAGGTGGGTCCCTGGAGGCATCTTCTCAATCACTGGGATCAATCTGGGAGTAGTTATCAATCCAATTAAACTGATGTCGCCTTTATGATTGTTCTGGTTGATAATCATCTTCGTCATCAGTTTAAAGGGTTCAAATGAGACTCCGGACATGAATGCAGTCAATTTTCATATCTTCTCCTCAGTTCGTCCTCACACGCGTGTCCATCTTACTACAATTTCAAAACAGTTTGTGCTGTATATCTTGTCTTGAAGACAATCAAACACATTCCAGCTGTACATACAGG